>OU342740.1:129548812-129732835 GCA_910589775.1 Avena eriantha
TCTCACAAACCACATGTGTATCCAGCAGAGTTTATTGCATGTCTGTTCTTTTCACAAACCACATAAGGATCCACCAGAGTCATTGCATCTATGTTCATTTCACAAACCTCAGCTAGAGTCATTGCATGTGTTTTCTTTTCACAAATCACATATTGATCCATCAAAGTTATTGCATGTCTGTTCTTTTCATTAACCACAGCTAGAGTCATTGCATGTTTGTTCTTTCGACAAACCACATATGGAGCCACCAGTGTCATTGCATGTGTGTTCTTTTCACAAACCACAGCTAGAATCATTGCATGTGTGTTCTTTTCACAAACCACATAAGGTTCCACCAGTGTCATTGGATGTGTGTTGTTTTCGTGAACCACACCTAGAGTCAGAGCATTTATGTTATTTCACAAACCACACATGGATCCACCAGTGTCATTGGATGTGTGTTCTTCTCACAAACCACAAATTGATCCACCAGTGTGATTGCATGTATGTTCTTTTCATTAACCATAGCTAGAGTCATTGCATGTGTCTTCTTTCGACAAACCACATAAGGATCCACCAGAGCCACTGCATGTCAGTTCTTTTCACAAACCATATCTAATGTCATTGCATGTATGTTCTTTCCACAAACGACATATGGATCCACCAGTGTCATTGCATATCTGTTCTTTTCATTTACCACAGCCTGAGTAATTTGATGTATGTTCTTTCCACAAACAACATATGGATCCACTAGTGGCATTGCATGTCTGTTCTTTTCATTAACCACACATAGAGTCATTGCCTGTCTATTTTTTCACAAACCACACATGGATCCACCAGAGTCATTGTATTGCCTATTCTTTTCACAAACCACAGCTAGAATCATTGCATGTTTGTTCTTTTCGCAAACCACATATGGATCCACCAGTGTCATTCCATGTGTGTTCTTTTCACAAACCACAGCTAGAGTCATTGCATGTGTGTTCTTTTCACAAACCACATAAGGTTCCACCAGTGTCATTGGATGTGTGTTCTTTTCAGGAACCACACCTAGAGTCCGTGCATGTCTGTTATTTCAAAAACCACACATGGATCCACCAGTGTCATTGGATGTGTGTTCTTCTCACAAACCACAAATTGATCCACCAATGTGATTGCATGTGTGTTCTTTTCACAAACCACAGCTAGAGTCATTGCATGTGTGTTCTTTTCACAAACCACATAAGGATCCACCAGTGTCATTGGATTTGTGTTCTTCTCACAAACCACATATGGAACCACTAGTGTCATTGTATGTGTCTCCTTCTCACAAACCACATATGGATCCACCAGAGTTCATTGCATGTCTGTTCTTTTCACAAACCACATAAGGATCCACCAGAGTCATTGCATGTTTTTTGTTTTCACAAACCACAACTAGGGTCATTGCATGTGTGTTCTTTTCACAAACCACATATGGATCCATTCAGAGTCATTGCATGTCTGTTCTTTTCATAACCATAGCTAGAGTCATTGCATGTCTGTTCTTTCCACAAACAACATATGGATCCACCAGTGTCATTGCATGTGTGTTCTTTTCATGAACCACAGCTAGAGTCATTGCATGTTAGTTCTTTTCATAAATCACATATGGATCCACCAGTGTGATTCCATGTGTGTTCTTTTCACAAATCATAGCTAGAGTCGTTGCATGTCTGTTCTTTTCACAAACCACAGCTAGAGTCGTTGCATGTGTGTTCTTTTCATAAACCACATATGGATCCACTAGTGTCATTGGATGCGTGTTCTTTTCATGAACCACACCTAGAGTCAGTGCATGTCTGTTCTTTCACAAACCACACAAGGATCCACCAGTGTCATTAGATGTGTGTTCTTCTCACAAACCACATATGGATCCACGAATGTGATTGCATATGTGTTCTTTTGACAAACTACAGCTAGAGTCATTGCATGTGTGTTCTTTTCACAAATCATATAAGGATCCACTAGTGTGATTGGATGTGTGTTCTTTCCATGAACCACACCTAGTGTCATTGCAGGTGTGTTCTTCCCACAAACCACATATGGATCCACCAGAGTTTATTGCATGGCTGTTCTTTTCACAAACCACATAAGGATCTACCAGAGTCATTGCATGTGTTTTCTTTTCACAAACCACATATTGATCCATTTAGAGTCACTTCATGTCTGTTCTTTTCATTAGCCACAGCTAGAGTCATTGTATGTCTGTTCTTTCCACAAACAACATATGGATCCACCAGTGTCATTGCATGTGTGTTCTATTCAAGAACCACACCTAGAGTCATTGCATGTATGTTCTTTCACAAACAAGACCAGGATCCTCCAGTGTCATTGGATGTGTGTTCTTCTCACAAACCACATATGGATCCACCAATGTGATTGCATGTGTGTTCTTTTCACAAACTACAGCTAGATTCATTGCATGTGTGTTCTTTTCACAAACCACATAAGAATCCACTAGTGTCTTTTGATGTGTGTTCTTTCCATGAACCACACCTAGTGTCATTGCAGGTGTGTTCTTCTCACAAATCACATATGGATCCACCAGTGTCATTGGATGTATGTTCTTCTCACAAACCACATATGTATCCACCAAAGTTTATTGCATGTCTATTCTTTTCAAAAACCACATAAGGATCTACCAATGTCATTGCATGTGTGTTCTTTTCACAAACCACATATGGATCCATTTAGAGTCATTGCATGTCTGTTCTTTTCATTAACCACAGATAGAGTCATTGCATGTTTGTTCTTTCCACAAACAACATATGGATCCACCAGTATCATTGCATGTGTGTTCTTTTCATGAACTACTGCTAGAGTCATTGCATGTATGTTCTTTTCACAAACCACATATGGATCCACCAGTATCATTGCACGTGTGTTCTTTTCAAAAACCACAGCTAGAGTCATTGCATGTGTGTTCTTTTCAAACCCACATAACGATCCACAAGTGTCATTGGATGTGTTTTCCTTTCATGAACCGCACCTAGAGTCAGTGCATGTTTGTTCTTTCACAAACCACACAAGGATCCACCAGTGTCACTGGATGTGTGTTCTTCTCACAAACCACATATGGATCCACTAGTGTGACTGCATGTGTGTTCTCACAAGCCACAGCTAGAGTCATTGCATTTGTGTTCTTTTCACAAACCACATAAGGATCCACCAGTGTCATTGGATGTGTGTTCTTTTCATGAACCACACCCAGTGTCATTGCATGTGTGTTCTTCCCACAAACCAGATATGGATCCACCAGTGTCATTGGATGTGTGTTCTTCTCACAAACCACATATGGATCCACCAGAGTTCATTGAATGTCTATTCTTTTCACAAACCACATAAGGATCCACCAGAGTCATTGCATGTGTGTTCTTTTCACAGAGAATAGCTAGAGTCATTGCATGTGTTTTTTTTCACAAACCACATATGGATCCATCAGATTCATTGCATGTCTATTCTTTTCATTAACCACAGCTAGAGTCATTGCATGTTTGTTCTTTCGACAAACCACATATGGATCCACCAGTGTCATTGCATGTGTGTTCTTTTCACAAACCACGGCTAGAGTCATTGCATGTGTGTTCTTTTCACAAACGACATAAGGTTCCACCAGTGTCATTGGATGTGTGTTCTTTTCGTGAACCACACCTCGAGTCAGTGCATGTCTGTTATTTCACAAACCACACATGGATCCACCAGTGTCATTGGATGTGTGTTCTTCTCACAAACCACAAATTGATCAACCAGTGTGATTGCATGTGTGTACTTTTCATTAACCACAGCTAGAGTCATTGCATGTGTCTTCATTCCACAAACCACATAAGGATCCACCAGAGCCATTGCATGTTAGTTCTTTTCACAAACCACAACTAATGTCATTGCATGTCTGTTCTTTCCACAAACCACATATGGATCCACGAGTGTTAGTGCATGTCTGTTCTTTTCATTAACCACAGCTAGAGTCATTTGATGTCTGTTCTTTCCACAAACAACATATGGATCAACTAGTGTCATTGCATGTCTGTTCTTTTCACAAACCACATAAGAATCCACTAGTGTCATTGGATGTGTGTTCTTTCCATGAACCACACCTACTGTCATTGCAGGTGTGTTCTTCTCACAAATCACATATGGATCCACCAGTGTCATTGGATGTGTGTTCTTCTCACAAACCACATATGTATCCACCAGAGTTTATTGCATGTCTATTCTTTTCAAAAACCACATAAGGATCTACCAATGTCATTGCATGTGTGTTCTTTTCACAAACCACATATGGATCCATTTAGTGTCATTGCATGTCTATTCTTTTCATTAACCATAGCTAGAGTCATTTGATATCTGTTCTTTCCACAAACAACATATGGATCAACTAGTGTCATTGCATGTCTGTTCTTTGCGTCAACCACATATAGAGTCATTGCATGTTTATTCTTTTCACAAACCACACATGGATCCACCAGAGCCATTGTATTTCATGTTCTTTTCACAAACCACAGCTAGAATCATTGCATGTTTGTTCTTTTCGCAAACCACATATGGATCCACTAATGTCATTTCATGTGTGTTCTTTTCACAAACCACAGCTAAAGTCATTGCATGTGTGATGTTTTCACAAACCACGTAAGGTTCCACTAGTGTCATTGTATGTGTGTTCTTTTCATGAACCTCACCTAGAGTCAGTGCATGTCTGTTATTTCATAAACCATATATGGATCCACCAGTGTCATTAGATGTGTGTTCTTCTCACAAACCACAAATTGATCCACCAGTGTGATTACATGTGTGTTCTTTTTACAAACCACGGCTAGAGTCATTGCATGTGTGTCCTTTTCACAACCACATAAGGATCCACCAGTGCCATTGGATGTGTGTTATTCTCACAAGCCACATATGGATCCACCAGTGTCATTTTATGTGTCTTCTTCTCACAAACCACATATGGATCCACCATAGTTCATTGCATGTCTGTTCTTTTCACAAACCACATAAGGATCCACCAGATTCATTGCATGTGTGTTCTTTTGACAAACCACAACTAGAGTCATTGCATGTGTGTTATTTTCACAAACCACATATGGATCCATTCAGAGTCATTGCATGTATGTTCTTTTCATTAACCATAGCTAGATTCACTGCATGTCTGTTCCTTCCACAAACAACATATGGATCCACCAGTGTCATTGCATGTGTGTTCTTTTCATGAACCACAGCTAGAGTCATTGCATGTTTGTTCTTTTCACAAATCACATATGGATATATAACTACCTCGGTGAATTACGCTCTTAGTTGCATGCCTGGATGAGCGAAAGTGGTTAAGATAGTACGGTGGGGCCCAGGGGCCACTCACAGGTAGACCTTTCGGCCGTCCTAATCACTTCCAGAACATCAGGACAAGAACGAGCGGCGTAATCGGCAGGCGAAGGGATCAACTACATCTACAAGTAAGTTTGTATGCAAGCCACCATACAACTGTTCACAGAGCCATTCCATCTAAAAGAAATAGAAATATTGCAACGCCATACGGCAAGATCCAAATATCCTAGATAGAGATAATAGTTTAGGATATCTCCTCATACATCAAACATCAGAGTATCAGGTGGAAGCGCAAACAAGATCCGAGTACGGATAAGAAGCAAATCGGCATAAGATGCCACATAAATAACACATCCCGCCCACAGATCTCACGGATCCCCGTTCCCGGAATATCTACACCAAGTGATCGTTGCCAATGTCATTCGTCTCCTCCACCCAGTATCCATCTTGCGAATACACCTGTTCATCTGAATCAAACAATTTATCGTGTGAGACCCTAGGGCTACTCAGCAAGTATTTATGCCTCTAAAGGGGACATATACCTGGGGTGACGCAATTGCAGCAAAAGATAATAACTAACAAGCCTATAGATACTCGCTAACCATCCGCCTAACCAATGATGGACGGATGTCCGTTAATTAGGAACAATAGTTATAACAGTATAATTAACATATCCATCCTCATTCTCGCTTACCAACGAGAAAGCGGACGAACAACCCATACATTGGCAGTTTTATTAACCATTCCATGAGTATTGCACTATTTACTAATCAGGTACTTAGTCAGATTAAAAGCGGTACTTTAGTTATACTTGTCTATGATCGAGAAACTGTGCTCCAAGTCGTCCATAACCGCGGACACGGCTTTCAGAAAGATTTACCCTGCAGGGGTGCACAAATAGCAACACACACTCGATCAACCTCGGAAAAACCAACTCAAAACCCAACGAGGCATTCACGACAAAGCAATCACAGGATTCAGAAATATTTCAGGGGGGCACCCCACTAAGCTACCCGCAACGAAGTTGGCCGGCTCCGGAACGGACCCAGGGTTTGCGACGACGGCTGTAAACGACTGGGAACCCGAAAATATGACTGGGCTTGTCGATACCGTGAAAACGTGGCGCGATCCAAAACAGTACAGGTGCTCCACGCACAATCTTAATAAAACAGTAAGCATGGCATAAGTACAGAATAATAACAAAGCCCCAAACTACTTTGTGGCCCCAAGAAATAGAAATGAATCAAGCTCTGGCTCAGGGGGGGTCCATAAGGCCTCCCGGATGTGGATAGTGCGAATAGTCAAGGAAGAGGAATCAAGTACTCGGGGTCCTACGGGACACAAGTGAGCATGAAAAACCAAATAGCAGATATTGCTCACCGGTGCAGCGTTGATTAGTTATCCCATTACTACTCAGGTTAAGTTGTTTAGGTACCTCGTTATCCATCAGACACTCACATGCCCTACACATGCTTTTCTACGACTCGCATGGCTCAAACAACTCCTGTAGTAATGGCTCATGGGATGGAGGAACAAGCTTCGGTGGGGTTTAAAAGTAAAGGCTATGCAGTACTTGGGATTCAATTTAATGCAATCACGACTCAGTGATGCAAGAAATAAGATAGAGGCAATAGGTACTATATGTATGCAAGCATGTGGTAGTGCTTGCCTGGTAGCTCAGTTGAAGCGAGAGATGGATCTGGGTAGAACTCCTGTGATTCCTAATAATTCTCCTGTTGGGCGTCTATTCGAAGAAGAACCAAACAAACAAGGGCCAACATAAATAAAGTGCACAAGCATAGGAATAAATGCGACAAGCAAACAAGCATGCCATGATGAATGATGCACAATTTACATGGAAATAATGTAGCATGGCAAGGGTGAGGTGTGGGGACAAGAATAATTCATTTTATTATTTATTTAGTCAAGTATTATTGCCATAAACAGTTCTGATTTTTAATAATGACATGACGCATGCCTCAATTCAGAAAAACAAATGCATAGATAGAACGGGCTCATCGCGCTGATCGATTTAGACATATTATTTGTTGAATTTGGAGTTGTAGATTTAAAGTTATTAATTTATTAAAAAAGGGGCATTTTATTGTAGTTTTAACCATCTCGAAATTTTAAAGTGTTCAAACATTATTTTGAATAGCATATTTGAATTCCTCACATTTTTCTGATTCAAAAACATATATCATTTGTATTATTTGGATTTAGAATTCAAAAGTTATTAAAAATAGATTTAAATTTGTATTTAAACATTTTCAGAAATTGTTTTATTAAAACAGTTGTTTTATTAAAACAGTTGTTTTAACTAAACAGAATTACACAGGGAATTTTTGTACACAGAAGCAGCTAGCCCCAGTCGCTGACGGGTGGGGCCAGTGCTGACTGGCGCAGCTGCGCGAGCCAGGCTTTTCTTACCGCGCGGATGGCTAGCCGCAGCCAATGACAGGCGGACCCGATGCTAGAGCGGGCCCACGCGCCAACGGGGGTGAAGGGGTTTGCCACTCCGGCTGACAGGTGGGGTCCGTTGGAGCACGGGTGAGGGATTACGAAAACGCGGGTGCTTTTCTGTAAAAGGTTCGAAGGGGCTGACCGGTGGGGCCTGGTGTACCGCGGGTTAAGGCAGAAGATTGTGGGGGGGGGGGGGGGGATTCACAAAGTGCCAACTGGCACTGTTTCTCTTCTCGTTTTCGGACGACGGATCGGTGCTCGACAGAGGCATAGCGCGGCGCAGGGATTGAACCCGCGACCTCGCGCGTGCGCAGAGGCGGATAACGCTAGGCTAGGGGAGGGTTGTTGCTGGGTTGCTGCTGCGCGGCTAAGTAAGGCTTCTGTAGCACGCCGGCGAGGAAACTCTCGCGAGCTCGCCGCACAGAGGGCGCTCGACGGTTGGTCCAGCGAGAACAGGAAGCAACGGCGAGGAAGGAGGTGTCAGGGAGGAATGGACGCTCACTGCAGGCTCGTTGGCGGGCTCGGATCGGGCTGGGAAGCGGTGGATCGACGACGATGCAGACGCTCCCGTGGCTAGGGTTTCGGTAGGCCTCGTCGGTGTTCGGCGAGGCTGGTCCTTCTCCTCCTCGTCTGCGGGTATAGGGGCGATGCGGAGGGTCGCCTCGGTCTTCCCCAACAGCCCAACAACCATGCCACTAGCTAGTAGCGAGGAGGGGGAGATGGAGGCCGATAGATCGCCGGTGGTGGAGAGGGGGTAATGGGGAGGAGAGGGTTGGCGCAGGGGCTAGGGGAGAGGCACTGGGCACGGCAGAGGCGTCAGGGAGAGGATAAGAAGTAGGGCGAGGGAGAGGTGCCGTGGGGAATCGGTGGAGAGAAAAAGGTGGCTCAGCCACCTTTTCCTCCTTCTCCCTCACGTGCTCGGCGTGGGCAGCCCAGGGCAGGGGCATGGTGTGGCTGTAGGTGGGCCAGAGAGAGGAGAGGGCTCGGGTGTGGGGTAGCTTGGCAGGGAGAGAGAGAGAGAATGGAGAGGGGGAGGCTCGGGTGGTAGAGCAAGGGAGGCTCAGCTAGGGTTAGGTTAGAGGGGTGGGGGTAGCTCGCATGGGTATAGAGGGGCTAGGTGGGCCCTTGCTGGCAGAGAGAGGGAGATGTGCCTCGGCATGGTGAGAGGAGGGTGGTGAGGTGAGGGTTAGGGTTTGGACTAGAGCTAGGGTTAGAGAGAGGAGGTTAGAGAGGGGTTAGGGTTTAAAGAGAGAGAGAGAGAGAGAGAGAGAGAGAGAAAGAGAGAGAGAGAGAGAGAGAAACAAGTGTTAAGGGGTTTTTAACATGGTCAAAAGCAAGATCAAGCAAAGAGGTGAAAAGGGATGGAGAGGTGGTTTTGTTGAAGCATGATCAAGGGCATGATCAAGATAAAGAGGGTTTAGCAAGAGCAATAGAATAGAGCTTAAGAAAGCCCCACTTGACTTGATTCCCAAAAGACAAAGATCTACTTCAATAATTACAAGAAAACCAAGGAAAAGGAAAAAGTTGGTGACACTGCATGGCCCATGCATGAATAGTAAATGTCATGTTTATTATTGTGAAAACAATAATGAATTCCCATGGCATTGATTGACATGCATTCCAAAATATGGAGTAAGGCCAAGCTAGAAGGAATTAAAAAGAATGTTCCATGTGGAGTAGATGGGGATGCTCAAGTTTGAATAGAATGTGGACAAGCTAGTGTGTATATTCCACTAGGTGCATATTATCCTCAAAACATTCCAACATGAACAAACATTCATAATAATCCATATGCAAACTAGAAGGAGTGTCACTCATAATGCATGCAAAGGTGGATCCATCCCAACCCACATGAGCTAGATTAAATGCCAAAAGAAAGTAAAAGCTCATAGGTATTTAGGATGGTGGAATTATAAGGTGGTGACAAATAAAGGTGGTGGAGTGGAATAAAAGATATGCCCCCAACTCAACTTGGGCATCAAGCATTTATCAAGAGCCAAATACAATTACTAATGCATATGAGAGAAGAACCAAATGAAAAGGGTTTTATATGATGCTCAAATGCAAGGTGGCATGATGACATGAGCATCATATAATTATGATACAACAATTATAAGTAGGAAGTAGCCATTATATTACTAGACCATGTAGCATTACATATGTTAGACAGATGGGATGCTACAACTCTCCCCCACTAAACAGGAATCTCGCCCCAAGATTCTAGGAAGAAGAAGAAGACACGAAGAGGGTAGGATACTTGGCACGGAGCTCATCCTCGCGTTCCCAAGTGGCTTCATCAACGGAATGGTGCGACCACTGCACCTTGCAGAACTTGATGGACTTGTTGCGAGTCCTTCTCTCTGCGACTTCTAGAATTTTTATGGGGTGTTCTTGATAAGACAGGTCTTCTTGGAGATTGATGAGTTCATGGTCCACGGTCCTGCCGGGATCCTTGAAGCACTTTTTGAGTTGTGATATATGGAAAACATCATGGACCTTGAGTTTTTCAGGCAGCTCAAGAGCATAAGCAACTTCTCCTCTTCTTCCACGAATTTTGAAAGGACCGATGTATCTAGGAGCCAGCTTTCCTTTTATACCGAACCGGTGCGTGCCTCTCATGGGAGTGACACGAAGGTAAACGAGATCACCAGGGACATACTCCATGTCCATGTGCTTTCTGTCATAATTGCTCTTCTGGCGACTTTGAGCAATCTTCAGGTTTTCAAGAATGATATGAACCTTCTCCTCCGCTTGAGTTACAATGTCGGGGCCAAACAATGTTCTTCCTGCTGCGCCCGACCAACCAATCGGAGTTCTGCATTTGCGACCATAGAGAACCTCAAACGGTGCCATATTTAGACTCTTCTGGAAGCTGTTGTTGTAAGAGAATTCAGCATAAGGAAGGCATTCTTCCCACTTCATGCCGAAAGAGATAACGCAAGCACGGAGCATATCTTCTAGAATCTGATTGATCCTTTCAACTTGTCCTTGCGACTGAGGGTGGTAAGCTGTGCTGAAGTTCAATTTTGTTCCCAAAGCATTTTGGAAACTTCCCCAGAACTTGGAAGTGAAGATGCTTCCACGGTCTGAGCTGATCTCAAGAGGAACCCCATACAGAGAGACAATTCTGTTGATATAGAGCTCAGCCAACTAAATTGCAGAAATTGTTTCCTTGACGAGAAAGAAGTGAGCCACTTTAGAAAGCCTGTCAATGACAACAAAGATTGCATTGTTGCCCTTCTATGACCTTGGAAAACCAGTTATGAAGTCCATCTCTACTTTCTCCCATTTCTATTCCGGAGGCTTCAATGGCTGTAGAAGACCGGAAGGTTTCTGACGAACAGCTTTAACTATGCGGGAGACATCACACTCCAAGACATACTTGGCACAACATTGTTTCAACCCAGGCCACCAATATTGTGTTTTCAAGTCCATGTACATCTTAGTGCTGCCAGGGTGGATAGAAAGAACAGAATCATGTACCTCCTTAATAACTTGCTCTCTTAAACCCGGGTAGTTCGGAACAAACATCCGGTGTTCAAAGAAAAGAGTGCCTTGGTCGTCAACATGGAAGGACTCATACTTCGGAAGCTGAATGTTGGAGATGATGTTTTTAGTGTAAGGATCACCAAGTTGGATGGAGCGAACTTTTTCTTCCAAGAGAGGGGTTGCCAGAAGGTTCAGAAGATACCCTTGATCCACAATTTCAAGGTTGAGCTTGCGGAATTCCTCGCACAAGAGAGGCTGTTGTTCTTCCACCATGAGGTTGTTGACATAAGCTTTTCGGCTGAGAGCATCGGCCATGACATTAGCTTTGCCCGGAGTGTAGTTGATGGTTAAATCGAAATCATTAATTGCTTCAATCCACCTTCTCTGACGAAGATTGAGATCAGGCTGTGTGAAGATATACTTTAGACTCTTGTGATCAGAAAAGATCTCACAACGGTTACCAAGCAAGTAATGCATCCATACTTTCAAGGCAAAGACAACTGCTGCAAGTTCGAGGTCATGTGTAGGATAGTTGATCTCATGCGTCTTCAACTATAGAGAGGCATAAGAAACAACTTGTTTTTCTTGCATAAGGACCGCACGCAATCCTTGCAAGGAGGCATCACAGAATATCTGGAAAGGCTTTGATGTATCTGGAGGAATCAAGACTGGTGTGGAAGTGAGCTTCTCTTTGAGTGTTTCAAAGCTTGCTTGACATGCAGGAGTCCAAAGGTATTTCTTGCCTTTCTTGAGGAGATCGGTAAGAGGCTTCGCAATCTTCGAGAAGTTCGGAACGAAGCGGCGGCAGTAACTAGCCAAACGAAGGAAACTCCGGACTTCTTTGACATTTATGGGTGGAAGCCAGTCAACAATTGTCTTAATAGTTTCTGGGTTGATGGCAATGCCCTTGGCAGAGATGACATGACCAAGATAGGTGACTTGAGGCAGCCAGAACTCACACTTTGAGAACTTTGCATACAGGCGGTTCTCACGAAGCTTGTTTAGGACACACCGAAGGTGTTCTTCATGTTCTTCCTTTGACTTAGAATAGACTAGAATGTCATCCAAGTAGACCACAACGAACTTATCAAGATACTCCATGAAAATCGAGTTCATAAGCCTCGAGAAGGTGGCAGGTGCGTTGGTGAGACCGAAAGACATGACCGTGTACTCGTACAGGTCATAGCGGGTGGTGAAAGCTGTTTTGGAACATCTTCCTTGCGAATCTTGATTTGATGATATCCACTTCTCAAATCAAGTTTAGAGAATACCACAGCTCCAGCTAGCTGATCGAAGAGATCATTAATCCGCGGAAGGGGATATTTATTGTTGATGGTTTTAGCATTGAGAGCCCGATAGTCAACACAAAGTCTATCAGTCTTGTCTCGCTTCTTCACAAAGATGGTTGGGCTACCCCAACAAGAAGTACTGTGCTGAATGAAACCCAACTTCTCTTGTTCATTAAGCTGACGTTTGAGTTCAGCCAACTCAGCATGACCCATTTTATAAGGCCGCTTGGAGATAGGAGCAGTACCAGGTTCAAGCTCAATCACAAACTCGACCTCACGACCCGGAGGCATACCTGGCAACTCTTCAAGAAAAACATCTGGGAACTCATAGACCACCGGAACACTCTGAATAGCTTCCATAGCATCATCATTCAGAGCCGCCAAAGAGAAAAGCTGAATTGCAGGAGTCAGACTTGGAGAATATACTATATGGCCTTCAGGAATTTTCAGAGAAAACGAGCGTTCAACACAATCAATCACAGCTGCATTTGCTGTTAACCAATCCATGCCCAAGATAACATCAATGTCAGAATTACCCAGAATAATTAAGGAAGCCGGAAACGAAGAACCACCAATCTCAATTTGATTGCTATGGCTGATTTTAGAAGCCCTCATGTTTGATCCAGGAGATTGCACCATGAGGCGAGTTGGTAAAGCATCAGAAGGTAACCCATTACTCTCCGCAAACTTGTATGACACGAAATAATGTGGTGCACCAGAATCAAATAAAACTCGTGCAGGAACTGAGTTAACAGGAAGCATACCCATCACAACTCCAGGTGCATGCTCAGCTTGAGCAACGTTGACGCAGTTGGCATGAGCAATTGTAGACCCGGGCTTGGTGTTGATGTTGAGAGCCGGAGGTGGAGGTGCACGAACCAAAGAAGAACTTGCCGCAGGTCTTGGAGGTGGTGGAGGAAGAGCTTTGTTGTTCATTGGACAATTCCAGTGCTGATGCCCAGTCTTTCCACAAGTGTAGCAAGCACCAGGTGGACGTGGAGCAGCGTAGCCAGGGATTCCGCCAGGCGCTCTAGGGTAGTTGTGGTTGTAGCCCCTAGGAGCCGCAGTGAAGGAGTTTGGTGGCCTTGCCGCGTAGCTTGACGGTCTTGGTGGAGCCGGGAGCGACGGTGGAGTGTTAGGAACCCACACGCGGCGCTTAGAAGGAGCTGTCATAGCTGAAGAGCTTGCTGCATCGCGGCTGTGTTTCTTTGACTCCTCAAACACTTGCCTACTTGCTTCTTCCTGCAGAGCTGTATGTTGGAGTTCCAGAAAAGACCCCGGCCTTGCATGAGTGATTGCATATTTGATTGATCCATTGAGCCCTTGTCTGAACCTCTTTTGCTTCTTCTTGTCATCAGAGATCTCATCGCCACCATACCGAGAAAGGTTCATGAAGTTTCTGATATAGGTATTGACATTGTCATTGCCTGCTTGAGGTTGAGAAACACTTCCTTCATCCTTTCCATGACAATTTCTGATAAATATTGCTCTTTGAAAGCCACAGTTAATTGCTCCCAAGTAGGCTGAAAACCAGAGTGGTCTGCCTTCAGGTAATTTTCCCACCACAGAGCTGTATCTCCCTTCAGAAGGTGAGTGGCACATTTTACCCATTCTTGCTCAGGAACATCCGCAGTCATCAGCAACCTTGACATTTCACGCAGCCAATCATCAGCATCAAGTGGCTGATCGGACACCTCAAATTGGCGTGGGTTGAATTTCAGAAAACTCTTGATGTCTCCTCGCTTGGGAGGTGGAGGTAGCGGAACAAACTCATTCCTCCTCATGCTTTCTTCGAAGCGCTGCTGGTTCTGCTGCATTGTTCCCAAGGCATTAGCAATACTTGCCAAAGCATCCCCCAGTTCAGGTGGTATGTCCTCCTCAGAACGGCGTGGTGGTGCCATCCTGTGATTGATATAAAACACAAGGCAGTACTATAAGGAGAATAATAATAATCCAAAATAGTACCAAAATGGAATTAACCGAGATTAAAGGATACAATTCGCTAAGATGATATTAAAATATCAACAAAGTTCTAAGCACCTAGAAGATATTAAGCATAACGCACACGACTGAACAAGGAGTGTGGTACACAAGTTAACAAAGAAAAAATTTCCGCAAATTTCGACATTAAAATACCACTATATGCGCAAAACCACTTAACGAATCAAGATTAGTAACTCTACCAATTCAACATACAAGAGCGAATGATAAAAGTAGTGGTATGGTCGCGACTCCATCCCGCACTCAAATCATTACTCCGCACATGAATCAGTAAAACACATATCCCAACACCTTCTTCTTAAGATGAACCTAAAGATTAGTAACTACGGAAACGAACACCCCAAACAAGATATCGTCGGATAACAAAAAGTAATACAGATTGCACCGGTATACAACGAATCAGATAGATCGCGTCGGTTTACAAAGGCCTGTCGGTATGGAATGTACCAACAGTTGATAACCAAAAGGTAGAGAGTGATAACATTTGGATGCAACAGATAGACAAGGAATTCACATACACACACACAACCTATGGTACTACGGAACCCAGAACACGTGAATCCTAGTTTGAATTTTTAAAAGAGGATTGAAAATGTTACACTTCCTTACCAGAAAAGGGTGGGTCGTGGTAAGAAGAAAATGGAAGCAGTCCTACTCTCACGTTTTGTTTTTCCCTAGTATACATAGCTACCAAAAATATTTGCTAGACTGACAACGACCATTTGGCTGAGACCCTGAAGGGCGGGATGGCTCTGATACCAATTGTAACTACCTCGGTGAATTACGCTCTTAGTTGCATGCCTGGATGAGCGAAAGTGGTTAAGATAGTACGGTGGGGCCCAGGGGCCACTCATAGGTAGACCTTTCGGCCGTCCTAACCACTTCCAGAACATCGGGACAAGAACGGGCGGCGTAATCGACAGGCGAAGGGATCAACTACATACACAAGTGAGTATGTATGCAAGCCACCATACAACTGTTCACAGAGCCATTCCATCTAAAAGAAATAGAAATATTGCAACGCCATACGGCAAGATCCAAATATCCTAGATAGAGATAATAGTTTAGGATAGCTCCTCATACATCAAACATCAGAGTATCAGGCGGAAGCGGAAACAAGATCTGAGTACGGATAAGAAGCAAATTGGCATAAGATGCCACATAAATAACACATCCCGCCCACAGATCTCACGGATCCCCGTTCCCGGAATCTCTACACCGAGTGATCGTTGCCAACGTCATCCGTCTCCTCCACCGAGTATCCATCTTGCAAATACACCTGTTCATCTGAATCAAACAATTTATCGTGTGAGACCCTAGGGGTACTCAGCAAGTCTTTATGCCTCTAAAGGGGACATATACCTGGGGTGACGCAATTGCAGCAAAAGATAATAACTAACAAGCCTATAGATACTCGCTAACCATCCGCCTAACCAATGATAGACGGATGTCCGTTAATTAGAAACAACAGTTATAACAGTATAATTAATAGATCCATCCTCCTTCTCGCTTACCAACGAGAAAGCGGACGAACAACCCATCCATTGGCAGTTTTATTAACCATTCCATGAGTATTGCACTTTTTACTAATCAGGTACTTAGTCAGATTAAAATCGGTACTTTAGTTATACTTGTCTATGATCGAGAAACTGTGCTCCAAGTCGTCCATAACCGCGGACACGGCTTTCAGAAAGATTTACCTTGCAGGGGTGCACAAATAGCAACACACACTCGATCAACCTCGGAAAAACCAACTCAAAACCCAACGAGGCATTCACGACAAAGCAATCACAGGATTCAGAAATATTTCAGGGGGGCACCCCACTAAGCTACCCGCAACGAAGTTGGCCGGCTCCGGAACGGACCCAGGGTTTGCAACGACGGCTGTAAACGACTGGGAACCCGAAAATATGACTGGGCTTGTCGATACCGCGAAAATGTGGCGCGATCCAAAACAGTAGTGCGAATAGTCAAGGAACAGGTATCAAGTACTCGGGGTCCTACGGGACACAAGTGAGCGTGGAAGAAGCAAATAACATCTATTGCCCATCGATGCCTCTGCATTAGTTATATCTAGCATTTTAATAGTTGTATTTAAAGTCATGATCATCTCCACCAATAAACAACTCCACCGATAAACATCTGCCAGCGTTCCAACAATTGTGGTACTTGACAACACGAGATCACACCTAAGCAAGCGACTACAACTCGCAAGGCCAGCTATCTACCAAACACAAGTAATAGGAGGTGTCCAAGGCAATATAGAGCCTACACGGGATATAACTGGGGTGTGGAAACTAAAGCATCGCGACAAGGATAGCAATAGATCAACGGGAGGATATAAAGACTATAAATGCAAAATAGGTAGAAGGGGGAAGAGATGCTCGCCCGGGAAACACTGCCGGAGATTCATATCCGAAGATCTTGTCGATACTCGCATCCACTCATCGGTCTATTCCGCGAAGAAGCAAAGCACTAAAAGAAACACCAGATGCACTATTTAATATAACGGCAGAAGATTCGGCATGATTATGAGATGATGCAGATGCGGTGCAAATGGGCAGTATTAAGCGGAACCGGGGTCCCGACAATTAATTAAATGGTTTAAGTTATTTAGCTATCCCTCAATTTAAATGTTGTCTTAACATGGCATCGGTTCTCTACACAAATTTAAATGGAGACAATATAAGACTAGAATTGCCCGCATATGGCCTCCATATTTAATTATTAGGTGAATCGATAGAATAACCCGAACCCGCAAAATATGTATGCATGAGTGAACAATTTAATCATGCAACAAGATAGGTGTCAAATTTAGTAACATATGGTTAGGAATGGGGTCTCACGGTTCGGTTGGAGTTGAATAGATGGTCTTCGGATTAAAGATGAAGTAGCAGAAATAGCGTACTTCGGGGGGTAAATCTTGATGAAGAAAAAGCCCGCGGAGCATTGGTGAATCGGAATTTTATCGAGCACGTGCCAGGTTGTGAAGTAGAACAAGTGATTGCGGACGAAGCACTCAGCTAGGTGCACACTCCATGCACTGAATCAAAACAAGGAACTGGCGCGAATTAATCCTGCCGATATAATGCCTTGAACAGAAAAGGGGAAGCAACACTGAATTTAACTTGCAGTTGACGTTGCAGGGAAATAGAGAAAATAGTGGGGCGGTGGCTCTGCTGCTGCACTAGGGTCCGGTGGCGTGGAGAGAGACAGCCGAGGTGAGGGGCAGCGGGGTGTAGCAGAGGCGGGCGGAGGTCTCCGGCGAGGCGCGGAAGAGGCGTCGGAGACGATGCAAGCGGCGGGAGGTCGACGGAGGGTGGGGGACGCGAGGGCGGAGGAGACCGCGGGACGCGGCTCGGCTGGCGGGGGCTGCACGGCGGCAAGGAGGAGGGCGCCCGGCGGCGGGGTCGCAGGCGACGCGAGGCAGCGCTCCCGCGCATGGAGGAGGCGGTGGCCGGAGCAGAGGGGCCGGGCTCGAGGCGGCCGGGGTCGGCGTAGGGCGGAGTCGCGGGGGAGAGGAGAGTGCGGTCGGCGGCAACGAAGGAGGGCCCGAGCGGAGGAGGGATCCCGCGGAGAGGAGGAGGGGCCGCCGGAGTCGGGACAGAGACGCGTAGCCGGGGAGATCGCGGACGACGGCCGGCGACGACGTGGTGCTGAGCGAGGAAGACAGCGAGCGGAGTTGCGGGAGAACGCGGCCAGTGGCGGGGATCCGCGAGCGGCGGCGGAGAGCACGGGGAAACGGGGCGGACGGCGACGGCCGGCGCGGGAGGAGGGCCAAGGTCGAGGTCGCGGGCCGGCGGGGAACGGCCGCGCGGCGGCGGGAACTGGTGGCGGTAGGCGGGCTCGTGGAGGAAGGCGGGTGGATGCGACCGCGGCAGGGCCCCATGGTGGCAGTTGACGGCGGACTCGGCCCTGGCTGTGGGGACAAGCCGAGGGAGGAGAGGCGCGGTGGAGAGGGAGACGGGCAGAGGACGGCGCCGGTGGAGGAGCTCGGGGCCTGGGCTATGTGGGCCGGACACATGGCGGTGTCGACGCGACCGACGGCGAGGAGGGGCCCGGTGGCGTCCGTCGGTGGGGAAGAGGGAGGGGAAAGCGGGACGCGTGCGGGTGGTGGGATCGGAAGGTGGTGGGACCGGCGCGCGGGATGCAAGGTGGCCTTGGGGTCGCGTGCCCACATGGGCGGGAGCGGGGGATGGCGCGGGCGCGGTGTCCGCGTGGGGCTGGGCGACGTGGCCATGTCGAGGCGGGAGCGAGCGGGAGCGTGGCGCGGGCGTGCGGTGCAACGTGCGCGCGGCTGTGTGTGGGTGGGCCAGCTGCAGGTGTGCATGTGTGTGCGTGCAGGTGGCGGCTGGCAGGTGGTTGGCAGGGTGGGAGCTGGCGACCTGGGCGGGAAACGGCAGGAGGTGGGCCCGCGGAGTGGACCAGGTGGCTGTGGTTTAGTGGGTGGAAGAAAGGGTCAGGGTGAGGTGGCGACATGGGATTGGAGGGGTGAGGTGGAGGGGCTGGGTAGGAAAATAGAAGTAGGATATTTGGTGGGAAAAGTTTTGGGTGTCTTCTGGGTAGATAGGATTTTATCTGGAGGTGGCCGGCTAGGCTTTCGGGCCCGGCTGGCTGACTCCTAAAAATAAACGAAATTTTTTTTATTTAAAACGGGGCTTTTGAAAGCCGTTGGTAGACAAAACAAAATAATCCGGAGACCCGGGTTTTTAATTTGAATTAAAGACGGGGCGTTTAGAAAACAAAAACAGGCTTTTCGAAAATAGTTTTATGTAAAGAAATGCAAGATGACATGATGATGCTCAAATGCAAGGTGGCATGATGACATGAGCATGCGGTCATGACGATGCAATGCACAAAAACAATGCGATTTTCTAGTAGTGGTTTTGCGGGGCGCCACAATTCGACACCAATAACAGTGGATCTCGCCCTCGAGATCCGCCTCATGGTACCGGGAAGAAGGTCGGCAATCTGAATTTTCTCGCTTCGTGTCGATCCTCGCGACACCACTAACAAGAGGTCGTTGTCTGTGATTGTCGAGAGAACACTCCAGGAACAAAGGACGAAGGTAAAGGTATCCACAAATAAAGCCACCTCGATAGAAAGAGAGAACCGATGCATTCTCATCTACTTCAAGGTACGTGAGAAAATAGAGTGAGTAGTCGGCATGGGGGCCAATCCATCACGCACCCAAACTATTACTCCGTACAATCAGTAGAAAAACATGCAACCGTTCTCGGAATCAGACTAAAGATCTCGACAATCGAGGCTTGGAAACAAAGGAGGGATGCAGACTCTGCATCGGATCTAGCGTAGATGATGTCGTCGCATCGGAAAACACCGGAAGGCACAAACAAGGAACAAAGAATGGTACCACAGATAAAGGACCACTGAGATAGCATGAAGACCGGATGTAGAAACATCGTTATCAAAGGAGGAAGCGGAACCCTAAAGGTACGACGGAAAACCCAACCACGAGAATCCTGGACTTGAAGAAAGATAAGAGAGCAGATTCAAAACACGCAGAGGTAAGAGGAGAATAGCAGAGGTAAGGCGTAAAATTAGACCTAATCAGATCTATCCAACCGATTTTTCCAAAATAGTTTTGACACTCTACTTCGGCCGTTAGCTAGGTTATCCTACAGGCTGGACTTGTGGGGTATCGCAACTGCTGGGCTCTGATACCACTCTGTAACACCCTCAAATCGGCCCTATGCAAATTTTAGCGCTTCCTGCCAAAACCCGCATAGAAACGATTCAAGGACGCCCACCAGGCACTTTCGTGCGGGTGGAATTCGAAGTAATAACTTTACACAACAGTCCTCGATGGGACCCACAGAACAGATATATATACAAAACGACTCCACGAGTCAAGAATACAGATATACAATACAAAGATCCAAATCACCTTGAAATCAATAGGGCGTCCGACTACGAACAAGATGCAAATGGGGCTAAGAGCCCTGAAGAATAACCAATGGCGTCCATAACCCTGCCCAGGCCAAGCCGGAAGGGTAACCCTGCTAACGACGGCGATCTCAAACCTGCTAAAACAAAAGGGGTGCCGACAAAGGGCAAAGGAAAAAGAGGAGCGCCAGTACTGTGGCCAGTACATGTCGAGGCTAGAATTCGGCGGCTCTCGCCTACATAGGTATGGTGGACTGAAGCGGCAGCGCAACATGCACTAAACAACCTATAGAGACTCAGTAAAACTGGCGGCTATTAGAGAGGGATAAGAAAGGCCTATTCGGATCCAACCTGAGACTACACCAACAAACCCATCCTGGTATTTCCCCCTCGAGACCAAACGAGGAAGTCAGACCAAGGAACTCACACAGTTGGCAGTTTTATTCATTCCATTATAGTTGAAGCACTTACTAGTCAGGTATAGATAGCTTGAGTCATTCTGATACCATAAGTAGTGTGCAGTTTTAATCGCCATTCCGTTGTAGTTGGAATATTTACTAGATAGATATAATTGTCCTGAGGAATCCCAAAACCCAGCAGTTGTTGGCACTTTTATCCCATTCCATTGGAGTTGCATAACTTACTAGGCAGATATAGTATGACACAGATCATCACAGATCCACCAGTTGTTGGCATTTTTAATATCCATTCTGTTATACTTGAGCTGATTACTAGTCACATATTAGGTCAAATTTATAGCACTACTTTAGTGATGCTTGTCTATGATCGAGATACTGTGCTCCAAGTTGTCCATAACCGCGGACACGGCTTTCAGAAAGTTTTACCATGCAGGGGTGCACAAATAGCAATACACACTCGATCAACCTCGGAAAAACCAAATCAAAACCCAACGAGGCATTCACGACAAAGTGACCACAGGATTCAGAAATATTTCAGGGGGCCACCCCACTAAGCTACCCGCAACAAAGTTGGCCGACTCTAGAACGGACCCAGGGTTTGCGACGACGGCTGTAAACGACTGGGAACCCGAAAGTGTGACTGGGCTTGTCGATACGGCGAAAACGTGGCGCGATCCAAAACAGTACAGGTGCTCCACGCACAATCTTAAATAAAGCAAACATGGCATAAGTACAGGATAGTAATAAAGCCCCAAACTACTTGTGGCCCCAAGAAATAGAAATGAATCAATCTCTGGCTCAGGGGGGTCCATAAGGCCTCCCGGATGTGGGTAGTGCGAATAGTCAAGGAACAGGTATCAAGTACTCGGGGTCCTACGGGACACAAGTGAGCGTGGAAGAAGCAAATAACATCTATTGCCCACCGATGCCTCTGCATTAGTTATATCTAGCATTTTAATAGTTGTATTTAAAGTCATGATCATCTCCACCAATAAACAACTCCACCGATAAACATCTGCCAGCGTTCCAACAATTGTGGTACTTGACAACACGAGATCACACCTAAGCAAGCGACTACAACTCGCAAGGCCAGCTATCTACCAAACACAAGTAATAGGAGGTGTCCAAGGCAATATAGAGGCTACACGGGATATAACTGGGGTGCGGAAACTAAAGCATCGCGACAAGGATAGCAATAGATCAACGGGAGGATACAAAGACTATAAATGCAAAATAGGTAGAAGGGGGAAGAGATGCTCCCCTGGGAAACACTGCCGGAGATTCATATCCGAAGATCTTGTCGATACTCGCATCCACTCATCGGTCTATTCCGCGAAGAAGCAAAGCACTAAAAGAAACACCGGATGCACTATTTAATATTACGGCAGAAGATTTGGCATGATTATGAGATGATGCAGATGCGGTGCAAATGGGTAGTATTAAGCGGAACCGGGGTCCCGACAATTAATTAAACGGTTTAAGTTATTTAGCTATCCCTCAATTTAAATGTTGTCTTAACATGGCATCGGTTCTCTACACAAATTTAAATGGAGACAATATAAGACTAGAATTGCCCGCATATGGCCTCCATATTTAATTATTAGGTGAATCAATAGAATAACCCGGACCCGCAAAATAGGTGTCAAATTTAGTAACATATAGTTAGGAATGGGGTCTCATGGTTCGGTTGGAGTTGAATAGATGGTCTTCGGATTAAAGATGAAGTAGCGGAAATAGCGTACTTCGGGGGGTAAATCTTGATGAAGAAAAAGCCCGCGGAGCATTGGTGAATCGGAATTTTATCGAGCACATGCCAGGTTGTTAAGTAGACCAAGTGATTGTGGACGAAGCACTCAGCTAGGTGCACACTCCATGCACTGAATCAAAACAAGGAACTGGCGCGAATTAATCCTGCCAATATAATGCCTTGAACAGAAAAGGGGAAGCAACACTGAATTTAACTTGCAGTTGACGTTGCAGGGAAACAGAGAAAATAGCGGGGCGGTGGCTCTGCTGCTGCACTAGGGTCCGGTGGCGTGGAGAGAGACCGCCGAGGTGAGGGGCGGCGGAGTGTAGCAGAGGCGGGCGGAGGTCTCCGGCGAGGCGCGGGAGAGGCGCCGGAGACGACGCGAGCGGCGGGAGGTCGACGGAGGGTGGGGGACGCGAGGGCGCGACGGACCGCGATGGCGGAGGAGACCGCGGGACGTGGCTCGGCTGGCGGGGGCTGCACGGCGGCGAGGAGGAGGGCGCCCGGCGGCGGGGTCGCAGGCAACGCGAGGCGGCGTCCCGCGCATGGAGGAGGCGGGGGCCGGAGCGGATGGGCCGGGCTCGAGGCGGCCGGGGTCGGCGTAGGGCGGAGTCGCGGGGGAGAGGAGAGTGCGGCCAGCGGCGACGAAGGAGGGCCCGAGCGGAGGAGGGCTCCCGCGGAGAGGAGGAGGCGCCGCCGGAGTCGGGACAGAGACGCGTAGCCGGGGAGATCGCGGACGACGGCCGGCGACGACGTGGTGCTGAGCGAGGAAGACGGCGAGCGGGGTTGCGGGAGAACGCGGCCGGCGGCAGGGATCCACGAGCGGCGGCGGAGAGCACGGGGAAATGGGGCGGACGGCGACGGCCAGCGCGGGAGGAGGGCCAAGGTCGAGGTCGTGGGCCAGCGGGGAACGGCCGCGCGGCGGCGGGAACTGGTGGCGGTAGGCGGGCTCGTGGAGGAAGGCGGGCGGATGCGACCGCGGCGGGGCCCCATGGTGGCGGTTGACGGCGGACTCGGCCTTGGCGGCGGCGGAGCTCGGTGCCTGGGCTATGTGGGCCGGACACAGGGCGGCGTCGACGCGACCGACGGCGAGGAGGCGCCCGGTGGCGTCCGTCGGTGGGGAAGAGGGAGGGGGAAGCAGGATGCATGCGGGTGGTGGGATCGGCAGGTGGTGGGACCAGCGTGCGGGATGCGAGGTGGGCGTGGGGTCGCATGCCCAAGTGGGCGGGAGCGGGGGATGGCGCGGGCACGGTGTCCGCGTGGGGCTGGGCGACGTGGCCGTGTCGAGGCGGGAGCGAGCGGGAGCGTGGCGCGGGCGTGCGGTGCAACGCGCGCGCGGCTGCGTGTGGGTGGGGCAGCTGCAGGTGTGCATGTGTGTGTGTGCAGGTGGCGGCTGGCAGGTGGTTGGCAGGGTGGGAGCTGGCGACCTGGGCGGGAAACGGCAGGAGGTGGGCCCGCAGAGTGGACCAGGTGGCTGTGGTTTAGTGGGTGGAAGAAAGGGTCAGGGTGAGGTGGCGACATGGGATTGGAGGGGTGAGGTGGAGGGGCTGGGTAGGAAAATAGGGGTAGGATATTTGGTGGGAAAAGTTTTGGGTGTCTTCTGGGTAGATAGGATTTTAT
The DNA here is from genome assembly GCA_910589775.1 of Avena eriantha. Classification (NCBI taxonomy): domain Eukaryota; kingdom Viridiplantae; phylum Streptophyta; class Magnoliopsida; order Poales; family Poaceae; genus Avena; species Avena eriantha. The sequence goes on from OU342740.1 coordinate 129,573,067, forward strand.
CTGGAGGTGGCCGGCTAGGCTTTCGGGCCCGGCTGGCTGACTCCTAAAAATAAACGAAAAATTTTATTATTTAAAACGGGGCTTTTGAAAACCGTTGGTAGACAAAACAAAATAATCCAGAGACCCAGGTTTTTAATTCGAATTAAAGACGGGGCGTTTAGAAAACAAAAACAGGCTTTTCGAAAATAGTTTTATGTAAACAAATGCAAGATGACATGACGATGCTCAAATGCAAGGTGGCATGATGACATGAGCATGCGGTCATGACGATGCAATGCACAAAAACAACGCGATTTTCTAGTAGTGTTTTTGCGGGGCGCCACATTTGATCATTGATCTTCATGCTCTTATGCTTGAGTGGTCAAGATCCTTGTGATGACAAGCGATGGACGTGTGTCATGTTCAAACATGAGGAGTTCTTGGTCATCTTCCATGTGTTGCCTTGCCATTGCCTCTTTGACTCTAGAACAAATTCTTCCTCACTCAAGTACTCTTCGTCGCCATTGTCATGGATGAACAATACTTTCTTGTTTCCACAATCAGCTGACTTGTGTCTTTTGCCTCCACACTTGTAGAATTCGTCGTTGAATGGTGGGGCATCCTTTGTAAGCTTTCCACTTGGGGGTGGTTTTCTTTGAGGAAATGTGGGCTTGAAGGAAGGGTTGGAGGTACTTGAGGAGCTTCCGTTAAAGTTTGTTGGTGTAGCAGTTGAAGCTTGCTTGTAGGTGAAGTACGTCTTGGGCTTGTTGTATTTGATGCCCTGTTGTACTTGAAACTCTTATTTTGTTGCAATGTGCACAAGCTCAACCATGTCGTTGTATTTTTGAAACTCGATTATGCGCTAGATTGGATGGTTCAAGCTGATGAGGAGAGGGAGACAGGCAGAGGACGGCGCCGAGGGAGGAGAGGCGCGGTGGAGAGGGAGACGGGCAGAGGACGGCGCCGGTGGAGGAGCTCGGGGCCTGGGCTATGTGGGCCGGACACATGGCGGTGTCGACGCGACCGACGGCGAGGAGGGGCCCGGTGGCGTCCGTCGGTGGGGAAGAGGGAGGGGAAAGCGGGACGCGTGCGGGTGGTGGGATCGGCAGGTGGTGGGACCGGCGCGCGGGATGCAAGGTGGCCTTGTGGTTGCGTGCCCAGGTGGGCGGGAGCGGGGGATGGCGCGGGCGCGGTGTCCGCGTGGGGCTGGGCGACGTGGCCGTGTCGAGGCGGGAGCGAGCGGGAGCGTGGCGCGGGCGTGCGGTGCAACGTGCGCGCGGCTGTGTGTGGGTGGGCCAGCTGCAGGTGTGCATGTGTGTGCGTGTAGGTGGCGGCTGGTAGGTGGTTGGCAGGGTGGGAGCTGGCGACCTGGGCGGGAAACGGCAGGAGGTGGGCCCGCGGAGTGGACCAGGTGGCTGTGGTTTAGTGGGTGGAAGAAAGGGTCAGGGTGAGGTGGCGACATGGGATTGGAGGGGTGAGGTGGAGGGGCCGGGTAGGAAAATAGGAGTAGGATATTTGGTGGGAAAAGTTTTGGGTGTCTTCTGGGTAGATAGGATTTTATCTGGAGGTGGCCGGCTAGGCTTTCGGGCCCGGCTGGCTGACACCTAAAAATAAACGAATTTTTTTATATTTAAAACGGGGCTTTTGAAAGCCGTTGGTAGACAAAACAAAATAATCCGGAGACCCGGGTTTTTAATTTGAATTAAAGACGGGGCGTTTAGAAAACAAAAACAGGCTTTTCGAAAATAGTTTTATGTAAAGAAATGCAAGATGACATGATGATGCTCAAATGCAAGGTGGCATGATGACATGAGCATGCGGTCATGACGATGCAATGCACAAAAACAATGCGATTTTCTAGTAGTGGTTTTGCGGGGCGCCACAATTCGACACCAATAACAGTGGATCTCGCCCTCGAGATCCGCCTCATGGTACCGGGAAGAAGGTCGGCAATCTGAATTTTCTCGCTTCGTGTCGATCCTCGCGACACCACTAACAAGAGGTCGTTGTCTGTGATCGTCGAGAGAACACTCCAGGAACAAAGGACGAAGGTAAAGGTATCCACAAATAAAGCCACCTCGATAGAAAGAGAGAACCGATGCATTCTCATCTACTTCAATGTACGTGAGCAAATAGAGTGAGTAGTCGGCATGGGGGCCAATCCATCACGCACCCAAACTATTACTCCGTACAATCAGTAGAAAAACATGCAACCGTTCTCGGAATCAGACTAAAGATCTCGACAATCGAGGCTTGGAAACAAAGGAGGGATGCAGACTCTGCATCGGATCTAGCGTAGATGATGTCGTCGCATCGGAAAACACCGGAAGGCACAAACAAGGAACAAAGAATGGTACCACAGATAAAGGACCACTGAGATAGCATGAAGACCGGATGTAGAAACATCGTTATCAAAGGAGGAAGCGGAACCCTAAAGGTACGACGGAAAACCCAACCACGAGAATCCTGGACTTGAAGAAAGATAAGAGAGCAGATTCAAAACACGCAGAGGTAAGAGGAGAATAGCAGAGGTAAGGCGTAAAATTAGACCTAATCAGATCTATCCAACCGATTTTTCCAAAATAGTTTTGACACTCTACTTCGGCCGTTAGCTAGGTTATCCTACAGGCTGGACTTGTGGGGTATCGCAACTGCTGGGCTCTGATACCACTCTGTAACACCCTCAAATCGGCCCTATGCAAATTTTAGCGCTTCCTGCCAAAACCCGCATAGAAACGATTCAAGGACGCCCACCAGGCACTTTCGTGCGGGTGGAATTCGAAGTAATACCTTTACACAACAGTCCTCGATGGGACCCACAGAACAGATATATATACAAAACGACTCCACGAGTCAAGAATACAGATATACAATACAAAGATCCAAATCACCTTGAAATCAATAGGGCGTCCGACTACGAACAAGATGCAAATGGGGCTAAGAGCCCTGAAGAATAACCAATGGCGTCCATAACCCTGCCCAGGCCAAGCCGGAAGGGTAACCCTGCTAACGACGGCGATCTCAAACCTGCTAAAACAAAAGGGGTGCCGACAAAGGGCAAAGGAAAAAGAGGAGCGCCAGTACTGTGGCCAGTACACGTCGAGGCTAGAATTCGGCGGCTCTCGCCTACATAGGTATGGTGGACTGAAGCGGCAGTGCAACATGCACTAAACAACCTATAGAGACTCAGTAAAACTGGCGGCTATTAGAGAGGGATAAGAAAGGCCTATTCGGATCCAACCTGAGACTACACCAACAAACCCATCCTGGTATTTCCCCCTCGAGACCAAACGAGGAAGTCAGACCAAGGAACTCACACAGTTGGCAGTTTTATTCATTCCATTATAGTTGAAGCACTTACTAGTCAGGTATAGATAGCTTGAGTCATTCTGATACCATAAGTAGTGTGCAGTTTTAATCGCCATTCCGTTGTAGTTGGAATATTTACTAGATAGATATAATTGTCCTAAGGAATCCCAAAACCCAGCAGTTGTTGGCACTTTTATCCCATTCCATTGGAGTTGCATAACTTACTAGGCAGATATAGTATGACACAGATCATCACAGATCCACCAGTTGTTGGCATTTTTAATATCCATTCTGTTATACTTGAGCTGATTACTAGTCACATATTAGGTCAAATTTATAGCACTACTTTAGTGATGCTTGTCTATGATCGAGATACTGTGCTCCAAGTTGTCCATAACCGCGGACACGGCTTTCAGAAAGTTTTACCATGCAGGGGTGCACAAATAGCAATACACACTCGATCAACCTCGGAAAAACCAAATCAAAACCCAACGAGGCATTCACGACAAAGTGACCACAGGATTCAGAAATATTTCAGGGGGCCACCCCACTAAGCTACCCGCAACAAAGTTGGCCGACTCTAGAACGGACCCAGGGTTTGCGACGACGGCTGTAAACGACTAGGAACCCGAAAGTGTGACTGGGCTTGTCGATACGGCGAAAACGTGGCGCGATCCAAAACAGTACAGGTGCTCCACGCACAATCTTAAATAAAGCAAACATGGCATAAGTACAGGATAGTAATAAAGCCCCAAACTACTTGTGGCCCCAAGAAATAGAAATGAATCAATCTCTGGCTCAGGGGGGTCCATAAGGCCTCCCGGATGTGGGTAGTGCGAATAGTCAAGGAATAGGTATCAAGTACTCGGGGTCCTACGGGACACAAGTGAGCGTGGAAGAAGCAAATAACATCTATTGCCCACCGATGCCTCTGCATTAGTTATATCTAGCATTTTAATAGTTGTATTTAAAGTCATGATCATCTCCACCAATAAACAACTCCACCGATAAACATCTGCCAGCGTTCCAACAATTGTGGTACTTGACAACACGAGATCACACCTAAGCAAGCGACTACAACTCGCAAGGCCAGCTATCTACCAAACACAAGTAATAGGAGGTGTCCAAGGCAATATAGAGGCTACACGGGATATAACTGGGGTGCGGAAACTAAAGCATCGCGACAAGGATAGCAATAGATCAACGGGAGGATACAAAGACTATAAATGCAAAATAGGTAGAAGGGGGAAGAGATGCTCCCCTGGGAAACACTGCCGGAGATTCATATCCGAAGATCTTGTCGATACTCGCATCCACTCATCGGTCTATTCCGCGAAGAAGCAAAGCACTAAAAGAAACACCGGATGCACTATTTAATATTATGGCAGAAGATTTGGCATGATTATGAGATGATGCAGATGCGGTGCAAATGGGTAGTATTAAGCGGAACCGGGGTCCCGACAATTAATTAAACGGTTTAAGTTATTTAGCTATCCCTCAATTTAAATGTTGTCTTAACATGGCATCGGTTCTCTACACAAATTTAAATGGAGACAATATAAGACTAGAATTGCCCGCATATGGCCTCCATATTTAATTATTAGGTGAATCAATAGAATAACCCGGACCCGCAAAATAGGTGTCAAATTTAGTAACATATAGTTAGGAATGGGGTCTCATGGTTCGGTTGGAGTTGAATAGATGGTCTTCGGATTAAAGATGAAGTAGCGGAAATAGCGTACTTCGGGGGGTAAATCTTGATGAAGAAAAAGCCCGCGGAGCATTGGTGAATCGGAATTTTATCGAGCACATGCCAGGTTGTTAAGTAGACCAAGTGATTGTGGACGAAGCACTCAGCTAGGTGCACACTCCATGCACTAAATCAAAACAAGGAACTGGCGCGAATTAATCCTGCCAATATAATGCCTTGAACAGAAAAGGGGAAGCAACACTGAATTTAACTTGCAGTTGACGTTGCAGGGAAACAGAGAAAATAGCGGGGCGGTGGCTCTGCTGCTGCACTAGGATCCGGTGGCGTGGAGAGAGACCGCCGAGGTGAGGGGCGGCGGAGTGTAGCAGAGGTGGGCGGAGGTCTCCGGCGAGGCGCGGGAGAGGCGCCGGAGACGACGCGAGCGGCGGGAGGTCGACGGAGGGTGGGGGACGCGAGGGCGCGACGGACCGCGATGGCGGAGGAGACCGCGGGACGTGGCTCGGCTGGCGGGGGCTGCACGGCGGCGAGGAGGAGGGCGCCCGGCGGCGGGGTCGCAGGCAACGCGAGGCGGCGTCCCGCGCATGGAGGAGGCGGGGGCCGGAGCGGATGGGCCGGGCTCGAGGCGGCCGGGGTCGGCGTAGGGCGGAGTCGCGGGGGAGAGGAGAGTGCGGCCAGCGGCGACGAAGGAGGGCCCGAGCGGAGGAGGGCTCCCGCAGAGAGGAGGAGGCGCCGCCGGAGTCGGGACAGAGACGCGTAGCCGGGGAGATCGCGGACGACGGCCGGCGACGACGTGGTGCTGAGCGAGGAAGACGGCGAGCGGGGTTGCGGGAGAACGCGGCCGGCGGCGGGGATCCGCGAGCGGCGGCGGAGAGCACGGGGAAACGGGGCGGACGGCGACGGCCAGCGCGGGAGGAGGGCCAAGGTCGAGGTCGTGGGCCAGCGGGGAACGGCCGCGCGGCGGCGGGAACTGGTGGCGGTAGGCGGGCTCGTGGAGGAAGGCGGGCGGATGCGACCGTGGCGGGGCCCCATGGTGGCGGTTGACGGCGGACTCGGCCTTGGCGGCGGCGGAGCTCGGTGCCTGGGCTATGTGGGCCGGACACAGGGCGGCGTCGACGCGACCGACGGCGAGGAGGCGCCCGGTGGCGTCCGTCGGTGGGGAAGAGGGAGGGGGAAGCAGGATGCATGCGGGTGGTGGGATCGGCAGGTGGTGGGACCAGCGTGCGGGATGCGAGGTGGGCGTGGGGTCGCATGCCCAAGTGGGCGGGAGCGGGGGATGGCGCGGGCATGGTGTCCGCGTGGGGCTGGGCGACGTGGCCGTGTCGAGGCGGGAGCGAGCGGGAGCGTGGCGCGGGCGTGCGGTGCAACGCGCGCGCGGCTGCGTGTGGGTGGGGCAGCTGCAGGTGTGCATGTGTGTGTGTGCAGGTGGCGGCTGGCAGGTGGTTGGCAGATTGGGAGATGGCGACCTGGGCAGGAAAAGGCAGGAGGTGGGCCCGCGGAGTGGACCAGGTGGCTGTGGTTGAGTGGGTGGAAGAAAGGGTCAGGGTGAGGTGGCGACATGGGATTGGAGGGGTGAGGTGGAGGGGCTGGGTAGGAAAATAGGGGTAGGATATTTGGTGGGAAAAGTTTTGGGGGTCTTCTGGGTAGATAGGATTTTATCTGGAGGTGGCCGGCTAGGCTTTCTGGCCCGGCTGGCTGACTCCTAAAAATAAACGAAAATTTTTATTATTTAAAACGGGGCTTTTGAAAACCGTTGGTAGACAAAACAAAATAATCCGGAGACCCGGGTTTTTAATTTGAATTAAAGACGGGGCGTTTAGAAAACAAAAACAGGCTTTTCGAAAATAGTTTTATGTAAACAAATGCAAGATGACATGACGATGCTCAAATGCAAGGTGGCATGATGACATGAGCATGCGGTCATGACGATGCAATGCACAAAAACAACGCGATTTTCTAGTAGTGGTTTTGCGGGGCGCCACATTTGATCATTGATCTTCATGCTCTTATGCTTGAGTGGTCAAGATCCTTGTGATGACAAGCGATGGACGTGTGTCATGTTCAAACATGAGGAGTTCTTGGTCATCTTCCATGTGTTGCCTTGCCATTGCCTCTTTGACTCTAGCATCAAATTCTTCCTCACTCAAGTACTCTTCGTCGCCATTGTCATGGATGAACAATACTTTCTTGTTTCCACAATCAGCTGACTTGTGTCTTTTGCCTCCACACTTGTAGAATTCGTCGTTGAATGGTGGGGCATCCTTTGTAAGCTTTCCACTTGGGGGTGGTTTTCTTTGAGGAAATGTGGGCTTGAAGGAAGGGTTGGAGGTACTTGAGGAGCTTCCGTTAAAGTTTGTTGGTGTAGCAGTTGAAGCTTGCTTGTAGGTGAAGTACGTCTTGGGCTTGTTGTATTTGATGCCCTGTTGTACTTGACACTCTTATTTTGTTGCAATGTGCACAAGCTCAACCATGTCGTTGTATTTTTGAAACTCGATTATGCGCTAGATTGGATGGTTCAAGCTGATGAGGAAACGTGCCATTGTTTGCTCCTCACGCTCTTCAATGTTTGCGCAGGTCATATTGATCTCCATTTGCTTTAGGTACTGTTGCATGGTATGTATCCCTTGACTAATCGATTGAAGCTTGTTGAAGAGGTCACGCCTGGAGTGCGGAGGAACAAAGTAGCATTTCATATGAGCCTTCATGTCATGCCAAGTTGTGATTTTGGGATCTTCACTTGCATCACGAGCAACATGAACTTGTTCACACCAAAGGTTGGTGTAATCATCAAACTCAAGCAAATCCATGGCGACCATCTTGTCATTTCTATAGTTGTACATACGGAATATTTTGTCGACCTTTAGCGCCCATGAGAGGAATTCTTCGGGATCATTTGAATTGGTGAACTTGATCTTGCAAAAGATTTATTCATCATTGCGGTCATGCTAGAGGTTTTTTCCATGATGTTGGCGTGCTTCTCCATGCAATTTTTGCGACAATCTTGGTGACCTTGTTGATGCACTTGCGGTTAAGGAGCCGCATTTGGAGGTGCGGCGCTTGCTCTTGCTCTTGGCATGGTTGTTGACAAATAGGAGGCATTTCGGCCTCACGAGGATGAGGATGTAGAGCCTCTTGACATGGTGGGCATTGCTCAATATGTACCATGTGACACTCCATGTCTTGATGTGGTGGAGGAGGCTTGTCATGGTGACCATGGTGGTGGTGTTGATGTTCACGATGGGGATGACAAAGATGAGGGTCTTAAAGTGCTTCACATCGATGATGAGCTTGATTCTCCTAGTTAGATGCATTAGTTGTTGAGTCAAGAATGTCTCGCGGACGATGGAGATGTAGTTGAGGTTGTACTCATGGTTCCACTTGTGGTTCTGCTTGTTGGATCACTAGTGCCCTTGCGTGATGATGGTGTCCTTCTCGCCTTGCTTGGGGCTGTGAGGAGAAATCACCATCATAGCTTGAAGCTGCGGAGTGTCGTGCGGAAGGTACATATTGTGAAGAGCATCCATCTTCAACCACAGGGGCGTCATTGCGTCTTGGAGCACATGGATTACGATATTGACAAAGAGGGGACCAATGACGCGACGAGATTGAAGAGCTTAATGCGCGTGAACACGGTCTTGTCATTCCATCAATGAGGAGTCGAAGCTTGTCATTTGTTTCGGAGATGGAGCATTGAAGCTCTTCGTTTTGATGGCCAAAGTTGTGTTGCATCGCATGCATTTGTCTTTCCAGGCCATCGAAGTGGTTGTCGGTGTTCTTGAGCTCAGCTTGAGTATCGCTAAATTGTTCATCTTGTCGTGTCTCAAGAGCCTCGCAACATTCATGGAACTCATGTCGGATGATGTAGTGGCTTGTGCGCGTCATGTACATGCCTTATTCTTCTTCTTGGGGAGGTGGTTGGCTCGACTCACCGTGCCTATCGATCATGCAAAACACACAAATATTGTATCTGGAAGTGGAATATATGGTGGATTGCACCGAACTAGAAACCACATGTGAGAACTAGAAGTGTGCAAAGTGAAAACGCAAAGAAATCTCACACAAAAGAAAGAACTAAACTCTCAAATGCTTTTGGTGGAAGTTTAGGGTGGTGGAAAACCAAACGAAACGATCCAAAGAAAAGGTTATTGTTAACGGTGGTAGAGCACCAAATATCAAATGCAACAAGTATACGATCTACAAAAACACAAGGATACACACACGTGGAGACAGATGTAGTTAGCACTATGAAAATGAGCACAAACTGTCCTAACGAAGACTAAGTCAGTTGTCGTGCCAACGCAAGGAGAGACCACAACTTGTTTTCCAAAAGAGGATAAGCAACTGATTTGTGCACTTCCCTTGTTCACGCTCTATCACTCTTTGCTTACAAGCTTGAGATTCTCTTTGTATTGGGAGACTATTTATCTTGCTATTTTCTCTTGCTTTTCTTTTTCTCTTTTTTTTAATTCTTTTTCTCACTTTCTATACTACTATGTCAACTCTTGAATTTTCTTACACACTCCCACTTTCCATGTGAAAGTGCACAATGCTTAGGAAAACACAAGATGAGTTTCTCTCATAGGATAGATACATACAAAGAAAGAAGGGTTAACAAGGTGGAGCAAGTTATACCTTCGTATGGATGACGACTTGCGGTGTTGGGGATGATGTTTGGGCGTCGCGGTGTCGAGGAGCGTGGTATGTGATGGTTTGTGGAAGCATGAAGTTAGTTGGGGCGACACACACGCGAAACATGAACAACATAAGAAGAAAATTGATCTAAACTAAGTTAGGACAATAGTTTTGGTGGCCAAACCGGCGGCGCTGGACCTGGCACCGGAAATTTCGGTGGTGTTTCCGGTTTGCCGGAATTTTCGGCGGCTAGGTTAGTCTGCCGGGCTTGGTGCCAGTTTGAGCTCGTGATTAACACAAAAAATAAAATCTCAATTTTTTTTTGGAAATCTGTCCAAATTTGGGCCGGGGAATATCAAACGAAGGTAGATAGACACCCAAAGCGAGAGATCTATGGACCAAAACCACGAAAAACTCACCAAATCTAGAGATCGATCCAAAGGGAATTTGGGGCTCTTTTTTGGGGGATTTTCAAATTTTTTGGTGGATAGAAGAAAAATTGATGGGGGAATTCGTGAGCAATGAAGCTCTTGATACCAATATGTTGAGGAATAACCTTGAGGATGGCCTGATCTTTCACGAATCCCTTGAGATCTTGGCGGAGTGAGTGAGGGATGAGGGAGAGCATGAAAGCCATGAACTCACGCATGATGAACACGATGAACACACACACGAAGACATGATACGCACCTATAGCTCACACAGGGAGCTACCGGCCCGGCGCAATCCCTATCAGCATCTGGCGAAGATCTCTCTCTCGAACCGGCACAGTGAGTGGGGAGTCTTGGTGAGATCTTGACAAGGGTCTCCAATGCCAAGGCCTTCTACGATGTGGGAAGCACGATGCAAAATCCAACAAGGTGGGGAATAATTTGTGCTCCTTTCTCAAGGAGCATGAGACTAGAAATTAGGCAGATCCACAAGGGTGTCTTCTAATTTCAATTATCCAAGTCTTAGTAATACAAGGGGTGTGGGGGATATATATAGGCCAGCCACTAAATCAGGGGTAGTTTGGGCACAAAGGGTAAAAAATAGACAAAACATGAATATTCTCGGGCATCAAACCCTTGTTGACATTGAGATTGGGGCATTCTAACAATAAGTCTGGCGACACCAGAATCCGTGCCGGAATTTCTGCTTGTAGCCGGTTATTCCGGTCAAAACCAGAACGGTTTAGGGTATTGGCACGGGGCTCCAATGCTAAGGCCTTGTACAACGAGAGAGGCATGATGAAAACGCCAACGAGGTGGGTGATATTTGGTGCTCCTTTAGCAAAGAAGCATGAGACAAGAATTACGGAGATCCACAAGGGTGTCTTCTAATTCCAATATCCAGTCGAGGGTTTACAATAAGGGATTTCTATTTTCCTGCCCTGGTTCGTTAGTTGTACTTAGTTTTTGCCAGCCGCTTAACTTTTTCTCACATTTTCCCCTCTCCTTCTCGAAACCCATCAAAGAGCTCGAACACCAGCTACCGTTAGGTTGACCATTGGCTGATGTGTGGGGCCACGCGGTGTGGGACCACGCGGGGTCATTTGGTCACTAACGTATTATGCTGATGTGTGGGGCCATGCCATGTGGGAGTGCGTGGGGCAGGTTTGATGGGAATGCGTTATGGGGGACGTGGTGTGGGACCATGTGGGGCCCGTTTGGTGGTTACGTGCACCCTATCGCCTAAATTTTTATGTTACTTTAATGATTGGCCTTTTTAAGAGTGCCTTTTCCCTCTCTCTCGCAAACAGTTGTGTTTTGTTGCCCAAAAAGGTAGCGAATCTAGAGCAGCTTCTATCTTCATTCATTGTTCCTTTTGGGCCTTGTTTTTCCCCAATCTGTTAGCAAATCTAGAGCAGCAAATCTAACAAGAACCATGAATAAATTCAGTAAACAGAGCAGATGTAGATAAAGTAGCTAATATATGATATACTACCTCCGTCCCAAGGCTTAAGGCATATAATTTTTTTCAAAAGTCAAACCAACTAAAGTTTGACCAAGTTTTTAGAGAAAAATATTAATATTTACACTATGTAATCCATACCCTTGCATACATCATGAAACATATTTTCACATGGTATCTATATAATATAATAGTTCTTAATAGATTTTTCTAAAAGTTTGGTCAAACTTTACATGGCTTGACTTTTCAAAATAATTATATGCCTTAAGCCTTGGGATGGAGCGAGTATAGTACGGTATGTAACGAGGTTCGACAAATAGACTTCTCAGCAGCAGTAGCGGACAATTTCAACACACACAAGACAAAAGAAACTGCTTTATAGCAGTAGCAGCAAAAGATCAGTGGCGCCTCATGGCCTCTGCCAGGAGGGCCTCAGTCTCCTCCCTCTAGCGCGCCCCTTAACCTTGGGGGCCTTGGGCTTGATCAGGGGCATGCGACCCTCCTCGATGGCCACCTTCTGGAGGTTGCGGAGGTGAAGACCGAGTGCCTGGTGCTTGGCTCTGAAGCCATGGACGTTCACGGACTCGCCGTAGGTCCTCACGTCCTCGGCATGCTTCACGAGGGAGTTGAAGTTGGTGGCATGAAGCCTCCTGGTGGTGCAGAAGTGGCACTTGTAGACGTCGCCGGCGAAGAAGTTGTCATACTAGCCAGACTTCAGCCTCTTTAGCACATGACGAGTCTTGGTGTCCTTGGACTCGTCGGCGCTGCAGACGTTGCTGCTATCCTCCGGGTGGAAAAATAGTAGAGTGCAATAAGGACATGATTGAGATACCTTAATTATCGGGATTGATTATTTGCATAAATTAACCGATGGAGATCCCCTGATTATTCCCCAAATCTTAGAACAAATCAAATACTAATCCCAACTACGAACATGGGATTCAAATATGCATAGTGGGATTCATCGAAATACAAATAAGGGGATTCATCGAAATACAAGATCTAACACAAGATTCGAATGGGGGGAGAACAAGGGAAGGGGAGAAAACCCTGGTTAGCTCCGACCATGGGTCAGCGATGATGGTGTCGTAGGGGTTCTCCGCCCTTATGTAATCAACCTCCTCATAGGGGTCCCAGCCGAGTGGGATCTGCCAGAGACTAGCGGGGGCCTCCCTACCGGCGGCTACGGTGGAAGTGGGGACGAGGCTCTAGATGGGGACGGCGGCTGCCTTTGATGCCTCAACGGGGGCCTGTACGGGGATGGGACCCTCCTCGCCAGCGGCCTTGGAGGCGCCGATGGCTACCATGCTGTTCTTCTCCATCGCTGGCGTGGTTGGGGTTTTCTTGGGGGTCTGCAGAAGGTGATGGGATAGTGGAGACGGTTGAGTGAGCGAGTGAGTGATGAGTGAGTGTGAGGAGGCCTCTATAAAGGAGAAGGGAAGCGGCGTTTTGTTGCACCACTGTGCACCGCGTGCGCTACTGCACCGTGCACGGCCACATGTGTCCGCTACCTCCTCGTGCACCACACACGCGTACCGTGAGCCACATTTTCCCCTTAGTGTCTAACCCTAGCGACTTAGTTGTGCGTAGTTTTTCCCTTGAGTGTAACACTGGTAGTTTGGTTGTACTCAGTTTTGCCCTCTAGTACTAACACTGTCGTGTGCAATATACTCAGTTTTACCCTTCGGTGTCTTGTCAACAGAGAGTCAACGAATGGTTTTTAGCTAGTTAATTGAGTCATTTTATGCACAACAAATTCAAAAAGATCAAAACATAGTGGCATCTACCCAGGGAGTCTTATTATGTGACCTGACACCATAAGAAATGTATATAAATAAAGTTTTACCCAAATCACCACTTCTAAAATAACTTACTATCTATGAAGGTTCATGGCTTTCTACTCAAGCCTCTTCCTAGAACATCCCTCCCAAAATCATAGTTTGTCTGAATGAGGAAATAATTGTCAAATTAGTGTATATTTGAATTGAAAATAGTTTGATGTATGCCAAGATATATTTTATTGTATAAAATATGCATTTTTTAATTTTTAAATATCTTTCAATTTTTCTATTTGAATCCCTTTGTCAGTCTTGCCCTTGGTTTTTAAGTTCTACTCAATTTTTCCTTGATTCCTAAGTTCTACTCAATTTTACCCTCTCTTAGTCACAATCTCTCACACATGTGCTGATCTTGGCTGCTACACTCTGATTGGTTGAGATGGTCATCATGCGGATCATGTCCACCAACCATTCATCCTTTGTGATCTAACGAATAGGATAACCCCTATATCTGTTGGGGGCACCCCTCTCTCCATGCAAAATAACGAGTTTGCCACCGGTACTTTAACTCCATAAACAAATGAATTTGAATATAATTTGAAGGGAAAGTGTTCAAAGGTGTATAATTTGTGCATTACATTCCACTCTATGAAAATGATAATCTCCCAAGATTTTCTTAGCACAATATTATCACGTATTAAGTGCAATTTCAAAGAGTTCAAATGTGTACAATTTTTGTATATGCAAGTTTATACATTACATTACACTCTATGAAAATGGGGTAGAAAATGATAATCTCTCAAAATTTTGCTAGCACATCATTATCTCGTTATTAAGTGCGATTTCATAGTGTTCAAAGGTTTAAAATTTTCGTATACGCAAGTTTATGCATTATATTTCACTCCATGGAAATGATAAATAATCAGAATTTTATTAGCACAACATTATCTTATGCTAACTGCGATTTAAAGAGTTCAAAGGTGTATAATTTTCGTATATGCATGTTTATGCATTACATTCCACTACATGAAAATGATAATCTCTCCAAATTTTCTTGGCACAACATTATCACATATTAAGTGCGATATCAAAGAGTTTAAATGTGTATAATTTTTGTATATGCAAGTTTTTGCATTACATTCCACTCTATGAAAATAGGGGAGAAAATGATAATCTCTCAAAATTTTGTTAGCACATCATTATCACGTATTAAGTACAATTTCAAAGTGTTCAAAGGTTTATAATTTTCGCATATGCAAGTTTGTGCATTACATTACACTTTATAGAAATGATAATCTCTCAAGATTTTCTTAGCACAACATTATCACGTATTAAGTGCAATTTCAAAGTTTTCAAATGTTTATAATTTTTGTATACGCAAGTTTATGCATTATATTTCACTCCATGGAAATGATAAATGATCAGGATTTTATTAGCACAACATTATCATGTCCTAAGTGCGATTTCAAAGAGTTCAAAGGTGTATAATTTTTGTATATGCATTATATTTCACTATATAAAAATGAAGCTGGACAAAGGGCCACCGTCGCCGGAGAAGAAGAAGAAAGGGGAGGAAATGGCACGGGTGCGGGCGCGGGGCTGGCTCGGGGTCCCATCTTGCCACGCCAACCTAGTTAAGCTGTGGGTTCGACGCTCATGTGGGTAATCTATGGGTCCGATGCTAACCTAGATAAGTGGATAGATGTGTCCACTACGGGAACCAACTGAACATGACCCCACTTGTCAGCACGTAACAACAAGGGTATACTACGAGACCCAACAGAACGTGGCCCTACTTGTCAGCACGTAACGGCGAGGGTCCACTACGGGACCCGACTGAACGCGGCCCCACTTGTCAGCATATAATGGCAAGACTGACGGACATCAAGTTTTCAGACCTGTGAGAGTTTCATACAAGGAGATGGGCAAAAGGGAGGAAAAGTTAAGTGGCTGGGGAAAACTGAGTACAACTAACGAACCGAGGGTATGAAAATAGAAATCTCTTACAATAAAGGTGAGGGGCTATATATAGGCCAACCACTAGTTTAGGGGTACTTTAGGAATAAAAAGGTAAATTATGGAGGGATTTGGGGTTACATGGGCCGAAGGCCCTAAAACCTTAACAACCCTGTTGACGCGGGGGGCAGGAGACTCTGGGGTGTGAGGGCGGCAGACTCCGATGTGGCTAGAGACTCCGGGGTGACCTTAAGACTCCGGTTAAGTCTCCGAGGTGGCATGCAGAGACTTTGCTGTAGGGGCCAAAGTCCTTCTCGGAGTCCTGGGGGCTGATACTCCAGTGACGTAGGCTAGAGACTCCGGGATGGAGAGGCCGGAGACACCAGTCCTGGCGATGCTCTCTGGTTGGGACTCCGGGGTGGCGGACAGAGAGCTCAATGCAGTGGTCCGGAGTCCTGGCCAGAGACTCCAGTCCGGAGTGCTTGGCGATGCATTTGGGCTTCATAGTTGATAATGCATATAGTAGTTGCATGAAGTAGCAAGCCATCCAAGGATGTATCAAAGTCACACGAGGAGAGGATCGAGTTAACCTTAGTTGTAGGAGTTTGGCTTGGGCGCAAGTCATTGGTCCACTTGGGGAACTTGGAGGTGTAGATGTAGGGACGGCCGAAGGACGGGCTACATCAGCTACCCCCCTTGGGAAAGAATCATCCTTGACTCTTCATGCATACCATCTTGAACATCTCCATGGAAAGGTGAAAGGTCCTTGACGTTGAACGTATTTCTCACAATGTACTTGGAGGTCGGGATGTCGATGATGTAGGCGTTGTTGTTGATTCTCTTGAGGACCTTGAAGGGGCCATCTCCTCTTGGTTTGAGCTTGGAATCACGTTGTAACATCCCAAAATTTCCTAAAGTTTGTAATGTTAATTTAAGTAGCAGGTTTGAATGTTTGAATGCCCCAAAACATTTTTTTATTTTTCCCCTCTTATAATTGAATCCTAAACCCTAATTCTCGAAAGTAGCCTTATGTTGCTCTTAGTGCAAATGACATTTTTTGTTATTTTTGTTTTGATCAAAAATAGTTTCTTTAAAGTCATTATTGTGTGTTTTGAATTATTACAAAATTTTAGAAACTGGTTTCACTCTTTTCAGGTTTATAAACCTAAAACTATAAAAGAAAATGTAAATGAGCAAAAAAAGGAAACTGACCGAACTCGGTCGGCCCATAGCCTGCCTGCATGAGCAGTGCGCAGCAGAGCAGCAACAACCGCGCGGCCCATCTCCAGCCTACCTCCCCCTCACTCGCTTCCATGTGCGCCCCACTCTCTCATCCTTTACCTCCACCAGTGCCATCCGTGCCCACGACTCCCGACCACGACGCCCACTCGCTCCATAAGCCCCACCCACCCGAGCTGCCCCGACCACCCTTCCGAGCCCCTTTAAAATCCCCGCTCACCCCTCTCCTTTTCCCCTCTCTTATCACTCGCTGGCACGCCCCCAGGATGCCAGAATTTCCTATCGTAAGCTCCATCTTCTGCCGCCATCTTTCGAGGTATCTCATGACCTAGAGGCGTCTCTTTGCTCCCTTTCGGCACCCTTATCCTCCCCTCTCTTTTGAGCAATGCCTCACCTCCTTCTCTTGCCTCTTTTAGCAGCCCAGCGACCAAAGTCACCTTTGCCTAGGGACCACCACCGCCGAACTCCTCCAGCCGCATAGCACCAACGAGGTGGTACACCATCCACGCCTTCGTCTCCTTGATAATCTCCTCAGCGTCGTGTCGCACCTCGTCCACTCCTATGTCCCTAGGAACCGCCGCAGCCCCCATCCAACCACGACCGAGTGTGTCACCACCGCCTCATCCTCCTCTATTCTGTGGCGGTCAGCCAAGCTGAGCCAACCCCCTTCTCTCCCTGCTCTCCAATCATCAGTGCACGCATGCAACTACTCCTAGCTGAGCTGATTCGCGTGACTAGCATGTAGCCAACGCTCAAGCTGAGCTGTGAGCCAAGGCCATCTCGGTCGTTGGCATTAAGTGAATCCAGTGGCTGTTGGATATATGCCCAAGAGGCAATAATAAAGTGGTTATTATTATATCTTTATGTTTATGATAAATGTTTACATCCCATGCTATAATTGTATTATTAGGAAACACTAATACATGTGTGTTTTGTAAACATAAAAGAGTCCCTAGTAAGCCTCTTGTTAAACTAGCTTGTTGATTAATGGATGATCATGGTTTCCTAATCATGGATATTGGATGTCGTTAATAACAAGGTTATATCATTAGGAGAATGATGTGATGGACACACACCCATAGTAAGCGTAGCATAAGATCAAGTCATTAAGTTCGTTTGCTATAAGCTTTAAAATACATAGTAACCTAATCCTTCGACCATGAGGTTATGTTAATCACCATCACCGGATGGGTACTTTGATGACATCAAACACCGCTTCATAACTGGGTGGTCATAAAGGTGTCATTGGGTATTCTGAAAGTATGTGTTGAAGCGCATGGACCAAGATTGGGATTTGTCCATCCATATGACGGATAGATATGCTCTGGGCCCTCTCGATGGAATGTCATCTAATTAGCTTGCAAGCATGTGACTAGGTCACAAGGGATGACATATCAAGGAACGAGTAAAGAGTACTTATCAGTAACGAGGTAGAACTAGGTATGGAGATGCTGACGATCAAACCTCGGATAAGTATAGTATCGCGAGACAAAGGGAATTGGTTTCATATGTAAGTGGTTCAATCGATCGCGAAGTCATCGTTGAGTATGTCGGAGCCATTATGGATCTCCAGGTCCCGCTGATGGTTATTGATAGGAGATGTGTCTCTATCATGTCTACATATTCACGAACCGTAGGGTGACACACTTAAGGTTCGAAGTTGTTTTAAGTAGATATGGAATGTGCGTTGGAGACCGAATGTTGTTCGGAGTCTCGGATTGGATTCGGGACATCACGAGGAGATCCGGAATGGTCCGGAGAATAAGATTCATATATAGGGGATCATTTTCTAAGTTAGGAGTGTTTGTATGAGGATTCTAGAAGGTTTCGGAATGTTCCGGAAGGTTCTAGAAGATATCTTGGAGTTTGCTTGAAAATCAAGATAGGGATCAAGGAGTCCTGGTGGGTCAAGACACGGATTCGTGGGGGAGGAGGACTCCTTCCCCCTCCCCAAATTCGTTGGCCATAGAGGAGGGGAGTCCTACAAGGACTCCCCCTCCCCAGGCGCGCCTCCTCCCCTTAAATAGAAGGGCAGGGGCGCCCCCTCCACCGAAGCTCTCATAACGTCTAATCTCTGCCGCCTCTCTCCTCCACCATATTCTGCACAGGCATAGGCGAAGCCCTGCAGAATTCTCTACTCCACCACCACCACCACGCCGTCGTGCTGCTGGGATTCCGTGGAGAAGATCTACTACCTCCGCTGCTCGCTGGAACGGGGAGAGGAAGGTCTGCTTCAACTCCGCACGTGTGACCGACTGCGGAAGCGCTGCCGAATCGTGGCGCCGGAAGGATCGTCAATTTGACCAAGGGCGGAAGTGCTGCTGGAACGCGACGCCGGAAGGATCGTCTACTTGACCGAAGGCGGAAGCGCTGCTGGAACGCGACGCCAGAAGGATCGTCCACACGATCTTGAGATCGGCAAGTGATCGACTACATCAACCACGAGATCTAATCTCGTTAACGCTTTCGGATCTACGAGGGTTAGTTCCCATCTATCTCGTTGCTCATGTCTAATAGATTAGATCTTGGCTTTTATCTAGATTAGATCTAGGTTTTGTTCGTTCTTGCGGTAGAAAATTTTTGTTTTCCATGCTACGAACCCATCAGTGGTATCAGAGCCGTATCTATGCGTAGATCTGTTGCACGAGTAGAACACAATGTTTTTGTGGGCGTTGATGCTTTTGTTGTCGGTGTCTTAGAGTGTACTTTGCATCTTGCGGCATGGTGGGATGAAGCGGCTCGGGCTAACATTACATGTCATCGTACATGAGACCTGCTCCACGCTTGACGTGCAACTTGGTTTGCACAAGTGGCTTTGCGGGTGTCTGTCTCTCCCACCATAGTTAAGATTCAATTTACAATGAGCATCTTGACAACGCTTGTATCAACGTTGTGGTCCTTGTTCTTAGGTAAGATCGGTCTTATGTGAAAGCCCCAAACCACGTAAAACTTGCAAAGAAAATTAGAGGCGTCTAACTTGTTTTTGCAGGGGTTTTGTGATGTGATATGGCCATCATGTGATTGTGATTATATTTGATGTATGCAATGATCCTTGTTGTAATATGGCAACCGGCAGGAGCCTAATGGTTGTCTTTAATTCTGTTAAGACCTGCGTGTCTATTCATCTTGTAATAGCTTTATTCCAAGTAGTTGTAATAGTTGCTGGTGATGATGGACAACCATGAAGCGGTGCCACTGACCTTGACGCAATGGTGGTGATGATGGAGATCATGTTCGTGCTTTGGAGATGGAGATCAAAGGCGTAAGAAGAAAAGGCCATATCATATCACACAAATTATGAATTGCCTGTGATGTTAATCCTTTATGCATCTTGTATTGCTTAGATCGCGACGGTAGCATTATAAGATGATCCCTCTCACTAAATATCAAGTAATAAAGTGTTCATCCTTAGTTGGCACGTTGCTAAGACTCGTCGTTTCGAAGCATCTCGTGATGATCGGGTGTGATAGACTCTACGTGTGCATACAACGGGTGCAAGCCAGATTTGCACATGCAGAAACTAAGGTTAACCTTGACGAGCCTAGCATGTACAGACATGGTCTCGGCACACAGAATACCGAAAGGTAAAGCATGAGTCATATGGATGATATGATGAACATGTTGATTGTTCGCCTTTAAAGCTACATCATCTCACGTGATGACCGGACTTGGTGTAGTGGATTTGGTTCATGTAATCACTAAAACAACTTGAGGGATGTTGTTTTGAGTGGGAGTTCGTTTGTATTTCGGATTAGTCGAACTCAATTTATCATAAACACAATCAAAGTGAATTTGCATAGTTTGTTGTAGTCATTGGCATCCGTTCACCACCTTACGCTTAGTTATAGTTGAGATAGTAGAACTATAGAAATTCTGGATATTTGCTTTACGAACTGGTATCGTATTGTTTTGAGTGTCAATTAAAATTTATAAGTCCTATTGCAAACTTTCAGCAAACTCAATTTACTCCATGAAGTTTAATAAATAGTATTAAATCAAGAGTAACAATTCCAGTGTTAGTATCATGTTAGCCTCCATGATTCTTGATACTCAAAAGATTGTTTTTAATATCAAGTTTATCTAAGAGCTGAAAGCAATGTTTCAGAAACCATCATATGTGAAAGGTATTGCGATATCTAAAACAATGTGTTGGTTACAACATGATAGAGTATACGTCCTCATATTTGATGAGAATTTGTGAAGGTTGGAGACGCTAGTCGTCCTAATCCTCCAAAAGGTTTTGAAAAAGAAACATTATACTCATAGTTCACCTTTATAAGCTATAGCAGCTTGATCATGAAAGTTGTCATGATAAGGATGAATAGAAGATATAAGTAAAATGTTTACTACGCTAAAAGATTACTAAAGAATGGATTTTTGAAAGAACACCAAACATTTGATGATGGTGATCCACCTCAAAGTGCAAGTCCAAAGGTATTAGTAGTTGACTATATACGCTTTGTACCATGTGTCATGTTGATGACACTGCTATTGATGTTAATAGATTCTTTTAAAAGAAAATAAATTGCTGAAAGAGAATCTATAAAATATTTGGCAGAAAAGAAAAGATTGGAGATGTCCAACTTAGGCACATAGAAGATATACATGTTATGGTTGTATTCCTTGCTTGTTAAACAATGTGGTTCTCCGGTATTGGATACCGAATTGGTTGGTATGCTATGTCATACAGGACAACGTAATTCATGAACTACAATGGCCTAAGTAACTAGCAAGAGAATAAGTGATGATGTTCATCGAAAACAAACAAAGGGTTGTTGTGTTGCTCGTTAACATCAAAGCTTGCCTTCAAGATTTGTTTCAATAATTGTTATTTTGTTCCGGTATTACGAAAACAATGGTTGTTCAAATAATTACCGTATTCCATAAAGGATGGATGAACTTTTACAAGTCTTGTGGGAGAAACCACATCCATAAACACTATTGCTAAAATGTCGCAAGACAAAAGATTGAAAGATCACTTGCGAAGTGACATCGCTGTTTAAATTATATTGGAAAGAAAACATGAAGAAACTCCATGTTGATGGAATTTTGGAGTCTTTTGATTTTGATCAAATGACGCTTGTGAAACTTTCTACAAATAATTAAAACTTCGTTCATAGGCCAAAAGGAACGAATGACTGGCTTATTGGAACTTGTATATATAGATGTATGAAGCCCATTATGTAGTCAAGAGCGATGGATTTCAACTTCATATGCTTTCTCCGAGAATTTGAGTGAATATATGTATATTTACTTAATAAGGAGGAACTATGAAACATTTGAAAATTGATCAAAGACTTTCAAAATGAAGTTGAAAATCATTGTAACAAGAAAATAAAGAGTTTATGATTGGATCATAAAGAAAGATATTTGAGTTACAAGTTTAGCAAAACACCTAAGATTTGTGGAATCGTTCCATGGATTTGCATTTCCCAAAACACCATAGGAGTATGGAGTGTTCAAGATATGTAATGAAACCTTGTTTGACATGGTAAGATCAAAGGTGTCATTTATAAAACTGCCATTATATTTTAAAGATTAAAGCTTTAGTGACTACCGCTTTTACACTGAAAAGAGCTCCATCATGATCCGTTGAAATGACACCATATAAGTCATGGTTTGGGATAAAACCCGAATTGTCTTTTCTTAAATTTTGGTATGTAATGCATAAGTAAAATGTTTACAACCAAAGTCGGATAAGCACATCTTTGTAGGTTATCCCAAAGAATTTGTTGGGAATTTCTCCATAACACAGAGGACAAAAGAGTTTGTTACTTGGAACGTCAAGTTTCTTGAGAAGGAATTCTTCGTGAAAAGTTAAGTGGGAGGACAATAGAACTTTGATAAGGTTGTTGAACCTTAGCTATATGTGCTAAGTAGCGCAGCGCCGGAAAGTGTCACGGTGACGGCCACAATGCTCATGGCTCTCGTGATTACAAAAGGTGTGATCTCGGAGATTAGAGTTCCTATAGAACCATGTGGGTCAGTAAGAATCAAATAGTAAGATTTGATAAGCAAGTCGTTATTGTTTTGACAATGATGAACCGACTACATGCAAAGAAGCGATGATGGGCCCTGACTCCATAAAATGACTAGAAGTCATGAAATCCGTGATAGCATCCATACACAAGAAATCAAGTTTCTGAACTTTGAAGACCCTCCGGAAAGGCGTGAAGCCTATCGGTCGTGTTTGGATCTATAAAGAAATAGACATGGATGTTTCAAATCTATGAAATAGTCGACATGTCGGAAAGAGTTTACGACAATGTTCAAGGAATTGACTATGATAAGATTTGATCTTTCATAGCGATATTTAGTCTGGACGGATTAATGTAGCAACCACTACATATATTTTGGTATATGGTAGTTGAACAAACAAAACAAGTTCTTCTAATAGAATAGTTACCTAGGACGTGTACATGACACGATCCAAAGGGTTTTGTTAATTCAAAGGATGCTAAAAGAGTATGCAAAACTTCAATGGTTGAAGTAAGCATAGCGGAGTTGGAATCTTCACCATGATGAAACTGTTAAAAGAGTTTAAATTCATCGGAGATGATGAAGATGCTTGCATTTGCAAGAAATTAATTGGGAGCGCTGAGACATATTTCTAATACATTATGTAGAGGACATATTGTTGATTGGAAATGATGTATCTTGTATTGACACAGGTTAAGAATTTCATTTTGATGAAAGACTTAGGCATAACCCAAGAATTAGGCATCAATGTCTATATGGATAGATTGAGGTGCTAATATGGTTTTGCCAAATATACATAGATAAGATGTTGAATGAGTTCAATATAGAAACAACAAGAAAGGTTCTTGATGCACGGAAAGGACTGAATCAAGATTCGAGTGTGTTGACACGAGATTCAAGTGTTTTGACACTTGGTGAAATTACAAGAATATTTTGATCAATCAGTCTTTGAGATGTACACATCCAGATATGTCCTATGCTCTAAATGTTATGAGCATATACCAGAATGATTCATAAGATGATCATTGGAAAATAGTAAAAATATTCTTATGAGCTTTGGAAGAACTAAGAATATATCATGTATAAGTGACAAATAGTTAAAGGTAGTTCATTGTAAAGTGTTACATTGATACCAGTTTTGTCACAGGATACAAATTAAGTTTATCTCAATTTAAACTATGGGTGGCACAATGTAATGAAAGGAAGTTCCATAACAAATTTGGTTGAGTACCAAAGTTAAAACATTGTGACAGATACTACAACAAAAGGCTAAGTATATAAACTACTATAGTAGCAGCAAAGGAGGGCATTTGTGTTAAGTAGTTTGTTATCAAACTAGGTGTGGTTCATAGCAGGATAATACTATGAAGATACATTTTATGACAATAGTATCAACATGATTTAATCCCGAGGAACTAAAGGTCTCACCAAAGGACCAAATTTATACAATGCCATCTCATTGGAGAATGAGTAATGCGTAGAGACGCAGGGACATGCAAATACACACGGACCTGGAAGTGTCAGATCCGAAGATTATGTTTACCACTAGCAATGGTGTCTATACAACACCAGAAAGCCATAGGTGTTGAATGCACAAGTTTTTAACTAGATTATTGACTCTAGTGCAAGTGGGAGACTGTTGGAGATATGCCCAAGAGGCAATAATAAAGTGGTTATTATTATATCTTTATGTTTATGATAAATGTTTACATCCCATGCTATAATTGTATTATTAGGAAACACTAATACATGTGTGTTTTGTAAACATAAAAGAGTCCCTAGTAAGCCTCTTGTTAAACTAGCTTGTTGATTAATAGATGATCATGGTTTCCTGATCATGGATATTGGATGTCGTTAATAACAAGGTTATATCATTAGGAGAATGATGTGATGGACACACACCCATAGTAAGCGTAGCATAAGATCAAGTCATTAAGTTCGTTTGATATAAGCTTTAAAATACATAGTAACCTAATCCTTCGACCATGAGGTTATGTTAATCACCATCACCGGATGGGTACTTTGATGACATCAAACACCGCTTCGTAACTGGGTGGTCATAAAGGTGTCATTGGGTATTCTGAAAGTATGTGTTGAAGCGCATGGACCAAGATTGGGATTTGTCCATCCATATGACGGATAGATATGCTCTGGGCCCTCTCGGTGGAATGTCATCTAATTAGCTTGCAAGCATGTGACTGGGTCACAAGGGATGACATATCAAGGAACGAGTAAAGAGTACTTATCAGTAACGAGGTAGAACTAGGTATGGAGATGCTGACGATCAAACCTCGGATAAGTATAGTATCGCGAGACAAAGGGAATTGGTTTCATATGTAAGTGGTTCAATCGATCGCGAAGTCATCGTTGAGTATGTGGGAGCCATTATGGATCTCCAGGTCCCGCTGATGGTTATTGATAGGAGATGTGTCTCTATCATGTCTACATATTCACGAACCGTAGGGTGAAACACTTAAGGTTCGAAGTTGTTTTAAGTAGATATGGAATGTGCGTTGGAGACCGAATGTTGTTCGGAGTCTCGGATTGGATTCGGGACATCACGAGGAGATCCGAAATGGTCCGGAGAATAAGATTCATATATAGGGGATCATTTTCTAAGTTAGGAGTGTTTGTATGAGGATTCTAGAAGGTTTCGGAATGTTCCGGAAGGTTCTAGAAGATATCTTGGAGTTTGCTTGAAAATCAAGATAGGGATCAAGGAGTCCTGGTGGGTCAAGACACGGATTCGTGGGGGAGGAGGACTCCTTCCCCCTCCCCAAATTCGTTGGCCATAGAGGAGGGGAGTCCTACAAGGACTCCCCCTCCCCAGGCGCGCCTCCTCCCCTTAAATAGAAGGGCAGGGGCGCCCCCTCCACCGAAGCTCTCATAACGTCTAATCTCTGCCGCCTCTCTCCTCCACCATATTCTGCACAGGCATAGGCGAAGCCCTGCAGAATTCTCTACTCCACCACCACCACCACGCCGTCGTGCTGCTGGGATTCCGTGGAGAAGATCTACTACCTCCGCTGCTTGCTGGAACAGGGAGAGGAAGGTCTGCTTCGACTCCGCATGTGTGACCGACTGCGGAAGCGCTGCCGAATCGTGGCGCCGGAAGGATCGTCAATTTGACCAAGGGCGGAAGTGCTGCTGGAACGCGACGCCGGAAGGATCGTCTACTTGACCGAAGGCGGAAGCGCTGCTGGAACGCGACGCCAAAAGGATCGTCCACACGATCTTGAGATCGGCAAGTGATCGACTACATCAACCACGAGATCTAATCTCGTTAACGCTTTCGGATCTACGAGGGTTAGTTCCCATCTATCTCGTTGCTCATGTCTAATAGATTAGATCTTGGCTTTTATCTAGATTAGATCTAGGTTTTGTTCGTTCTTGCGGTAGAAATTTTTTGTTTTCCATGCTACGAACCCATCAGTGGCCCAGGATCAATCACGCATCGAAGGGGTATCGGCGAATAGAATCCCACCACGTGGCCTTGCTGTTTGAAAACACTCTCTCCGCTTAGATAAGCTGGCCATTTTGTAGAAACGTCCCTACAAACTAGAAGTATCCTTACATTTTATCCACAAGGACAAATGATGCAAATAACATAAACCCAGAATCCTTGTGACATGTAGAATGGTTTTACACTATTATTTTTCAAAATTGAGTACTTTGAATTTAACAATATTATAGGTTTGCTATTTTAGTATTTTGGGCATAACTTTACTTCTAAAAATGGTTTTAAGTTGATTATTTTTGATAAATGCTTATATTTTAGTCCCCTATCCAATAGGATCATAGGATAAAATTTAAAATTATGTCTACAACAATTTTACCTAAGTAGGAACCTATACCCTTTTAATAAATGTTTTGAGCAAAACCTTAGTAATAAAATGTTTTTAAAAGAATATTTTTGCATTATGCATGTTTTAACTTTTATAAAACCTTATTCATGATTTTCAAATACAAATCAATTATTTTGTATGAAGATCATGCATGTCTTACTAGTGTAAGATGTTTGCGGTGTGAATGGGTGTTCATTGGAATTGTTTGTCTTATAGATTGTGAGGTGCACAAGCCCGGTTATTGTAAGAAGTGTGTGAACATCCATCACCAATATGGCAAGTGGAACTTTGTCATTCACCTTGTTATGATTTCTTTGCAAATTTTGCTTTACCATTTGTCCATGCTAATATGTTATGCTTACTATGTGAGCGTAGAAGTAATTGAGACTCTATGTTGATATACTATGAAACCCGGATAGGTTAGCCATAAGGATATCAACTTGTTTTTCTGTGTGACCAATGTTTGTGTTGGGAAAAGCTTGGCTATACCAACTTGGAGATGTATATTGAAAACCTAGGAATAGACTTTGGCTTAGTGAGGAAGTAACACTAGAGGGACATAGTGAGTGATTGGATTTGGAAGGTTGGAGGAGGAGATGTTCTGGATTGTGTGGCATGGAAGTGGTACGACCTGACTTCTGGCATGTTGAGACGAGTCCTGATAATCAGGTGGATTGGGTGGCATGGAAGTGCTACGACCTAACTATCTAACATGTTGAGATAAGTCCTGATAATAGGGTGGATTGCATGGCATGGAAGGGCTATGGCCTGACTTTCTAAGATGTTGAGCTGAGTCCTGATAATAGGAGGGGTCGGACAAGTAGCATGGTGTAGGGTTGTGGTCTGACTACTGACATGTTGAGCTTAGCCCTTAAGGAGTAGTGGAACAAAGTAGGATTTGGAAGAAGGCTTTGTATTTGGAGTGAAAGATGACTTGGAAGAAGGCTTTGGATTTGGTGTGAAGGATGATTCAGAAGAAGTATTTGGATCGACTCACCAAACAATAGATTAAGAAAAGCTAATTGATCTTGCCTGATTGGATATTATATCCGTGTTTTAGTGATGCTTGCCAATACATTGAAAGTATTGACCCATCGTGGCTCAATGTTTCATGTTGCAGGTCTCCCTTGAAGATGGTTGAAATACGATGTTAGGGTCGCGAGTCTCCACTCAGCATGCTTCGCCTATGGATTTTTTGATGGATATCCTTATCTTTTATTAGTCTTCCGCTTTGAACTTTTTTTATGGGGAGCTAAACCTTCTGCGATGAAACTTGTTTTAAACTATGTTATATTCTAGATCATTCGATGTAATAGAATTATGACCTTTGTTTTCATGATATTACATCTTCAACTATGTGTACTAGCGAGTCAATCCAGGGATGAGCAATATATAGCATAGAGACTTGGACCCCTACCAGGTCGGTCGCTTCAGATGGTATCAGAGCATTGTGTTGACTATAGGTTTGTGACCCTAGAACTGGTTTAGAAAGTAGGAAAGACTCTAGGCAAAAGAAAACATTATGTTGCTTCAAAATATTTTATTTTGCATCTCATTTCGTCTCGTATGACTTTTCCCATTATTTTCTTTGTTTCCAAAATTTTAGATGACCACACTCAGCAAGTTCCTCACGAGGATATCACTAGTGACCATTAGGAAACTAAATGGTGCACGCTTAGATAAATACACGTGTTAGTTTTGTTTTATGAGGAAACTAAATGGTGCACGTACTCAGCAAAAAATAAATAAAACTATTTTCAAAATAGTAGATGTGTGCCTGATTGTGTGATTGTTAGAATGTTGTTATTGTATTGGTGGTTGTTTGTTGTGATTAGGAAAATGGGTATATTATCCCTTAGATTTGTCTATCTGTACTCATCCATACTAGCCTAAACATATGCAACCGAGACGTGTCCCTAGGATGCCCCCAGGCTTGCAGCAGATGCTGGGGAGACAGGGTCAGATGCTAGAGTTGTTGGTGCAAAATTTGGAAAACAACAACAACAACAACAACAATGGCAACAACGACAATAATGGACATACCAATAATGGGGGAAACAACAATGGCAATAACAACAACAATGGTGGACGAGATAACAACGGGAACAACAATAACAATGGAGGCAACAATAATGGTGGCTATAACAACGACCCACCACCACATGTGGACATGCTCACAAGGTTTCTAAGGCTGCGACCACTAACCTTCTCTAGTGTTGTTGATCCAACTATGGGAGATGATTGGCTTTGTTCTATCAGCAAGAACTTAGTGACTGTGAACTGCACTGATGCGGAGAATGTGAGGTTTGCTACTCACCTGCGGGAAGGCCCTACTACATCATGGTGGGAGAACTATCAGATCACCCACCCCATCGAAGAAGTTGACTAGAACATATGCAAGGAAGGTTTCCTCTCATATCATATCTCTACGGGAGTTATGAGCCTAAAGAAAAAAGAGTTTCACGAGTTCCACCAAGGAAACCTCACCGTTGCTGAGTACATTGACGAGTTTAACAATCTAGCTCGCTATGCATCAGATGATGTGGACACCGATGCTAAGAGAATGGAGACGTTCATGTATGGACTAGATAATGAATAATCGGTCCAACTATCCATGATCTACACTCCAAACTTCCAGGCGTTGCTGGACAAAGCCATTATCCTTGAGAATTAGCAGATGATGAGCCACAAGAAGATGAACCACAAGCATGCCAAGTATAACTTAGGGATACACCATGATCCAACCACTTACCACCAGGATGTTGATAACTCTGACTACATTGAGCATGAAGGGCATAACCATCACCTCTAGGTGATAAATTGAAACAATCAGCACAGAAGGAATAGAAACCATGGGATAGGTGGTGGCAACAGAAATGGTCACTACCATGGCCATACCTACTGCATGAACTCCAACAATAGGGACATTACTCAAGTGGAGTGTGTTAAGTGCCATGAGCTAGGGCACTATTCATGGGACTGCTCCAATGGAAGGAACAATGGCAAGCACCACTACAACTACACTAGGAGAGATATCAACCAAGATGAGTGTTATGTGTGCCATCAGCTTGGACACTATTATTGGGATTGTCCAGAAAAGAATAATGGTGTAGAGAACTCTAAGAGAAACAAGCAAAACCTGCCGCTGAAGGGACATGCGAACCATGTCGATGTGGAAGAGAAGAGCCAACTGCATCAAAACATATGTTTTGACAAATTCTTCATCAACTCTTGGTTTTTGACTCTAGTGCATCGCATACATTCATATCGAGGAGTCAGCAGTATTTTTGGATTGCTAGCCAACATACTTCTAGCCAGGAAAACCCGCAATAACCAACCGCATAAGACCATTCTTTTAAGGGTGGTAGCATCCTAGTCTATACTGAACCTAAACCCTTTCTTTCTAGCCTTCTCAACTCTCGGGGACGAGATTATTTTTAAGGGTTGTAGTCTGTAACATCCCAAATTTCCTAAATTTTGGGATTTTAATTTTAAGTAGTAGGTTTGAATGTTCGAATGCCCCAAAACAATTTTTTATTTTTTTCCTCTTATACTTGAAGCTTAAGCCCTAATTTTGAACACTAGCCTTATGTTGCTCTTAGTGCAAATGGCATTTTTGTTATTTTTGTTTTGATCAAAATTAGTTTCTTTAAAGTCATTGTTGTGTGTTTTGAATTTAAATTTTTTTAGAAACTGTTTTCAGTCTTTTTAGGTTTATAAAACTAAAAATATAAAAGAACTTGTAAACGAGAAAAAAGAAAACCGACCCAACTGGGTCGGCCCATAGCCCCTCACCCCTTGTCTACCGCACAACCCTCCTACATGAGCGGTGCGCAACATAGGAGCAAGAACCATGCGGACCATCTCTAGCCCACCTCCCCCTCACTCGCTTCCAAGTGGGCCCCAGTCGCTCATCCTCAACCTCCACCAGCGCGTCCCGTGCCCACGACTCCCGCCCACAATGCCCACTTGCTAAACAACCCACACCCACCCAAGCAACACTGACCTACCTTCTGAGCCCCTATAAAATCCCTGCTCACCCCTCGCCTTTTTCCCTCTCTTCTCACTGGCTGGCACGCCCCCAGGCTGCCGGAATTTCTCGTCGGAAGCTCCACAGTACGCCGTCATCTTCTGAGTTATCAGATGACCTAGAGGCGTCTCTCTGCACCATTTTGGCACCCTCATCCTTCCCGCTCATTTGTGCACCGCCTGGCCCCCTTCTCCTACCTCCTCTCGCAGCCCAGCAACCACGATCGCCTTCCCTTGAGGACCACCACAGCAGAACTCCTCCAGCCCCATAGCACCGACGACGTGGTACGCCATCCACGACACCATCTGCTGGATATTCTCCTCCGCGTCGCGCCGTACCTCGTCTGTGACGCCTACGTCCCTAGCACCCTCTACAGCCCCTGCCCGACCACGGCCGAGCGTCCCGCCCCCTCCACCTCCTCCTCTATCTCATGTGGTCAGCCGAGGTAAGCCAACCCCCTTCTCTCCATGTTGTCCGATCATCAGTGCACACACGCGATTAGTCCTAGCTAAGTCAATCCACATGACTAGCTTGTAGCTGATGCTCAAGCTGAGCCGTGAGCCAAGGCCATCTAGGTCGTTGGCGTTAAGTGAATCTAGTGACCCAGGATCAATCACGCATCGAAGGGGTAACGGCGAATAGTATCCCACCACATGTCCTGGCTGTTTGAAAACACCTTCTACCGCCAAATTAGACCATTTTGAGAAACGTCCCTACAAACTAGAAGTGCCATAACTTTTCATCCACAAGGAGAAATTATGCAAATAATATATCCCTAGCATCCTTGTGACATGTAGAATGGTTTTACACTGTTATTTTTTAAAATTGAGTACTTTCAATTGAAGAATATTATAGGATTGCCATTGTAGTATTTTGGGCATAACTTTACTTCTAAAAATGGTTTAAGTTGTTTATTTTTGCTAAATTCTTATATTGTAGTCCCATATCCAATAGGATCATATGATAAATTTAAAATTACGTCTAAAACACTTTTACTTAAGTAGGAACCTATACCCTTTTAATAAATGTTTTGAACAAAACCTTAGTAATAAAATGTTTTTAAACAAATATTTTTGCATTGTGCATGTTTTAACTTTTATAAAACCTTATTCATGATTTTCACATACAAATAAATTATTTTGTATGACGATTCTGCATGTCTTACTTGTGCATGATGTTTGCGGTGCGAATGGGTGTTAATTGGAATTATTTGTCTTATAGATTCTGAGGTGCAGAAGCCCTGTGATTGTAAGAAGTGTGTGAACATGCATCACCAATACGGCAAGTGGAACTTTATCCTTCTCCTTGTTATGATTTCCTTGCAAATTGAGCTTCACCATTTGTCCATGCTAATATGCGATGCTTAATATCTGAGCTTAGAAGTAATTGAGTTCGTATGTTGATATACTATGAAACCCGGATAGGTTAGTGTTGCATTTTATATCATCATTTTAGTAACATTATATGCTCATATTAGAATGTTATTTACACTATTATATCATTATTCTTGCATATTTAGATGATTTCTAGGACTTTTCTATAAAGTTGTTTGTTTTGGTATTTAATTTTTGGGAGGCAAAAAACCTCCCTTTTGTTCGTTTTGGTGTTTCAGGACCTTCCGGAGGTAAAATACATCAGGGAAAATACACAGGAAGTTTTTCACCGGGATAAATATTGTGCGCGAAAGAACCAGACGAGAGGAGCCATGAGGGCCAGAAGAGCACACCACACATGAGCCCACTACCTCGCCGTAGGTGGGTGGCTCGTTCGGCCCTCGGGCATCGTTTCGACCTCCCCTTTTGTACACAACACCATGTCGGCACAAAACATACATCCCAATTTTTTCGAGATTTATCAAGGCGGAGCTGGAGGCGAAAGCTCTCTCCTTCTCTGCGAGGGGGCAAATCCTACTACTCTGGGCACCAGAGAGGGGGAAATCACCGCCATCGACATCAGCATTCCTCCTAGGTGTTTGGGGAGGCCTCTCGATCATCACCATCACCAGGACCAACACCATCTCCATCACCATCTTCAACATCCACTTCATCCCCCTCGTTGTTTGAGAAGTTATCAAACCATAGATAATTGTTTATGCTATTTTACATGTGTGAGATTGGGCTTGATATTATTTTGTCGAGAGATTATATTTTCATATTGTGTTGTACCACATATGCTACTGAATACTATCATGTTTCCATGTTGTGATTAGTTCCATATGTTCCTGAGGGCATAGGATGAATTGGAAATGATTGTTATATGAAATATGTTGAGTATTTGGTATAGTTTTTATCTTTTATGTTATTTTATGATGGTGGTGTGCGAACATTGACTTCACATCACTTCACCTTTATGGGCTCATAGGACAGCACCATAGTGTAATGGCATGGGTAGGACCATGGAGGACGCGTAAACCATGGTCCACTACATAAAGTTGCATTAGTAGGGATATATATCAGAGACCCTAGAGTTTATAGCTATGGTGGGACATTCTAGTATTAATAATTACTATGTTTGCACATTTACTTGGCCATTTGATCCATCATAAGGGAGTGCATTAGTTCATTTAGTTGGCTGCACCAAATTAAAGTTGTGGCTGGAAAGACTAAAACTTGACAAGATATTCATCGTGTTGATTTAGAAATCTCTATGCCAAGTAAATCCATGTCGCCCTCGGGAATGCTTGTCACATATAAGATCACACACACTTGAGCTTGTACTCTTGCTACATAGAGGATTGGGCTTTATCTTCATAAGATGATGTAGCCCAACCTACGGTCATTACCACATCATGGTCTCCAACTTATGCCAAGTCATCATGGACTCCAAAGGTGAATCCTATCCTCTTTGAGATCCCACTTCCTACCCCTATTGAATGGTATACTAGTTCATACTCTATCCTATGACCATGATAGGTTCACACCGCCGAGTACGGAGACAAGGGAGGAAGCCCGAGGACCCACGCCCAACAAGACGGAGGCTTGGAAGAGGAGACGGAGGAGACAGAGCCAAAACGGTGGCAGAACCGGCAAACTGATTTCCACGCCAGAATTCCTGGCGCCAGCGCCGGTAGGCCGAACCCCACACCGACCGAACCAGCGACCAAACCGACGGACCGGGAGTCTAGCCGAAATCGCATAGAGAAGACCAATCTAGCACCGACCGGAATAATCGGCGACTGCCAGAACTTCCTGCGCCACATCCGGTGCCGCTGGACTTAACGCCGGAACTCCCCATCTGCACAAGGCTTTCAGTTTGATGCCCTGGAATATTCCCTTTGCTTACCCCTTTGCATAAGCTACCATTCTATTTCCTTAGGCATAAATGATAGACTAAATACACCCCACGTTGTGGAATCTCTAGTTTGCCCTCATACCCTTAACAAAGGGGACCAACTATCATCACCACCTCGTTGGAGTTTGCATTGTGCCTACCTCGTTGTATAAGGCCTACGTTTTCCAGTGCGTGAGCATAGTTTTTAAGACTCTCTCCAAGGTGTTATTCCCTATCTGCTTGGGATCAAGGGAGCATGTTGACCAAACTTTCCTTGCAAGGATTCTATCGGACTCGGGGCCGCCGGCAAGAGCAATCGGCCTTGTATAGTGTAAGTTTTGCGTGTGTGTCGTAGGCTTCTTATAGGCGAAAGGGCAAGTTCGGTGGGTGGACTAGGGGCCCACACCACCTGGTGGCACGGCCAGGGCTAGCCCGCGCCACCACATGGTGTGGCCATCCCCTAGCCCCTCTCCATCTCGTCGTCTAGCTCCGTGAGTCTTCAAGTAAAATATCGACTTTGGCTTTTGTCCGGTCCAATTCCGAGAATATTCATTTTCTGGCTTTTCTGGAACCAAAAACAGAAGAAAACAGGCAACTGACACTGTGGCATCTTGTTAGTAGGTTATTCCCAGAAAGTGTATAAAAGTACTCCAAAGTGGGGACAAAACATAAGAAAGTAGATATAAACCAAGCATGGAACATCAAAAATTAGAGATAAGTTTGCCACGTATCAGGCATAGATGATAGACTAAAGACACCCCCTTTGCGGAATCTCTAGTTTTGCCTCATCCCCTCACCAAAGTGGACCAACTATCGTTACCACCTCGTTGGAGTTTGCATGATGCCTCCCTCGTTTTACATGTCCTACGTTTGCAAGTGCGTGAGCATAGTTTTAAAGACCCTCTCCAAGGTGTTCTTCCCTCCCCGCTTGGGATCGAGCGAGCACGTTGACTGATCTTTCATCGCGAGGATTCTATCGGACCGATGGCCACCGGCGGGAGCAATCGGCCTTGTATCGTGTGAGTTTTGTGTGTGTTCATCATGTTCTTCACAAGGTGTGAGTCCTCTTTCGCTACCTTCTCCCTTTCCCCTTGCCTTCCCATTTATTTGACCATGAGATCCGTGAAGATCGGGCCACCCACGAGGTTAGCCCTCAACACAATGGCTCCTCATGCATGGAGCACTACACCAACAATAACTCCACATGCCTAGGTGATATGGAGTACTACAACAACAACGACTCCCCAAGCATGGACGACTTCAAGTGCTACAATTACGATGCCTCACCAAGCATGGAGGACATGACGAACTTCACCGACATCGAGGGCTCTTCCATGAGCCATGAATTATTCCTCCACCGCTTGTAGATGGAAGCGTACTACGCCAAGCTAGAGGAGGCGCATCATCATGAAACCATGACCTTCAAGGCCAAGTGTGCCACACCAAAGGGCACCACTAACTTCGATTATCCACCTCCAAGGCGTCAAGCGCCACTACCTACATGCTGTCAAGCGCCACCATCTCCAAGCCGGCAAGCGCCACCATCTCCAATGAGAAAAGCACCACTAACTTGAGGGCGTAATGCGCAACAACCTCCAAGGAAACAAGTGCCACCACCTACAAGAAAGGTGGTGCCCCAACATTATCTCCCACTAGATGTTCCACGCAACAAGAATCTTGATCGACATACATCCTCTCGTGATCATCGCCAACATCAAGAGGAAAAAAGATGTCGTTCAAGGCATCTTCGCCATGAAGATGAAGAATAAATGTTGAGCACCATCCATAATGCTCAATCAAGCTCGATAAGGCACCACCATCACAAGAAGAGTGCCATGGAGAAGAAAAATTGTCACGAGCATCATGTTTGTGACCAAGTGCTTCACCAACATAAACCTTTGGTAAGGAACGCCAATGACCTCTGTCAACACCATCACCATAAGGCACTGTCCACTACTAGTGCCACCACCAAAATGGGACCAAGAGAAAGCCTTCTACGATGCCATCAAGCTTCAACGCCGAAACTTCAAGTTCAATATGAAGCATCCAACTACAAATTCTTCAATGAAACTTCTTCTCCGAGCACTCCAAGAATGTCATTCAAGCAAGAGTTATACCTCTACTTCGCTAAGTTGGACGAGGCCGTCAAAACAATGACCCCCTCCCCCCAAGAGATAGAAGAATTTTTTTTGCTTTGCCAACAATTGGATGCAACGGCGAAGATGGCATTAAGGACCAAAACATCCTATATGAGTGCCACCACCACAATGGCACCCAAAGTACAAGACGGCGACAAGGTCGAGAATGGTTAGCATGGGGTTTTACCTTAACCAAAGGAGGCGCATGGAGTTGATCAAACCGAGCCTATCCCTATATGCTTGAGTGATGATGTGGTACCAGTCCCATGTGAGTATGAGAGCCACTTAGCCCACTTGAGTGAGAACAAGAGTGAGATGAGTGAGTCCACCATAAGTAATATTGAGTGCTTACACTTTGAAGGCATGAGTGATACACCGAGTGAGTTAAGAGTGGTAGTTGATAGGTCATGTGAGACCATTTTGATTTCTAATGACTTACCCTCTATCTCTAGTGTGTTTCCTCATGATGTGCTAGGTTGCATGAATCAAGAAGCTCCAAGCTTGGAGATCATGATGCCTTCCACCGAGAAGATGTACATGGTGGATGAACATGACTCCATCCCCAGATACGGATGAAGATGTTCTCGCATGGAGGCCAACACTACCATAACACCCACTTCATATGAGATGTATTAACAAGGTGAAAATAAGGCTATTGATGATGCCATGATCCCACTAATGGACATGATGATTTGTGATGATTTGCATGTTGTGGATGATACTTTTGACATGACACATGTTCCAATCTTATTCCCATGTGTTGATTTTGCTATGCATCATGATGACCATGTGTAATCCTTTTGTTTTCATGATATTGCTATAGACATCATATGCCCTAAACTTTATGTTGATGATATCATTGCTTGCACTTTGTTGAACAATTGCTCTTTCCAATGTTTTTCTTGCAATTATGTTTAAAATGGTACCCCTCGGACCATGCTTTATAATGGATGTTTTACAATTTCTCCTGCTGCTAGCAATAATATGGATGATTGCTCTTTCACTTGTTTTGCTTCCAAGAATAATTATCATATGTTTTATATTGAGATGGCCCCCATAGCTTTCTCAAATTTTGTAGATTTTGGTAAATGCCATGATAAGCATGTTCCCCACTTTCATACTCACCATGCATCTATTTCATTATATATTGACACTCATGGTGATGTGCACAAGAATAAATATGTCATGATGGATGATTAGTTTCTCTACAATGCACACACACGTTCTTACTTTTGTGTTTGATGTGTGTAGGCACCCGCACGAGAATGTCAACTTCGGTTGAGCACGAGTTGACAAAAAGATCTCTAGAGAGCTTCCCAAAAGTGAGTTCAAGATCGAGCCCAGCTTAGATACCTTTTGCATTCTTTGCATCTTTCATGTGAAAAAATGGATCTTTCCTATGGTTTGCTTGCAAGCATGTTGATGGTATTCTTTCACCTTTTGACAATCATATTTCTTTGCTATTGGATTTTGATGCTTTGTGTGTTGCAACACAAATGTTGAACAATTTCTCTATCCAATGTTTCGTGTCCAACCATAATGCCATTATGAGCATGTATTGTCATGAGAGCTTCCAAGTATCTCGCATTGCTGTTGCAACAAACATAAGGACCACTTTCTCTTTCATATGGTTTGTTTGCAAACTTGTTGTTTTTTGCTTCCGCTTGTGATACACATACCCCCATGATTTTGGCTTTTTATGATTTGTGAGTGACATCCAACATGTCAAACAATTTTTCTTTCCAATTGGTTTGCGCACATAATGATGTTGTTTTGAATATTCTTCCTCATGTGTTTTTCCCAAATTATCCTATTCTTTCATCAAAGATGTTGATCACTATTTTAGTCAATTTTTTTGAGTGCCACACTAAGACACTATATGGAGTTTTTGAGTTCCCACATTTGGAAGCTGTTCTAATATGGGTCTCCTTGTGGATTTACCCCTGGAGTGATGGTTAACGTAGCATGATGTGGGCCAATGGTCAACACCATGTATTTGGTTGCATCATCTACCTCCTCTTGAAAAAGAGTCAACCTTGACGATATCTGATGTCTACGCACGCTTCTATTCTTGTAGACAGTGTTGGGCCTCCAAGTGCAGAGGTTTGTAGAACAGTAGCAAGTTTCCCTTAAGTGGATCACCCAAGGTTTATCGAACTCAGGGAGGAAGCGGTCAAAGGTATTCCTCTCAAGAAACCCTACAATCAAGATACAAGAAGTCTCTTGTGTCCCCAACACACCCAATACACTTGTTAGGTGTATAGGTGCACTAGTTCGGCGAAGAGATAGTGAAATACAAGTAATATGGATGATTATAAGTGGTAATTGCAATCTGAAATATGAGAGGCAGCAAGCAAACATGTAACAAGACTAATTGTAAACAGTGTTTCAATGCTTAGAAACAAGGCCTAGGAAACATACTTTCACTAGTGGACACTCTCATATAAATATCTTATCTTCATTATGCTACCCTGAACTACTCTATGGTTGGACGATGTAGGGCTATAACAGCACACCTTCAAGTTCACATCCCCATATCTAGATAACCCCTCACTGTCACCTTGACCGCTAGATGGTTCCAACAAACACAACAATTCTCATAGAGACATCCAACTCAAATTATAAGCATTATAAGTATTTATGTAACCTTAGCCAAAGTGCCACACGGTGTGCACACTGTCAACTTAACACACATGGGGATAAGTAGAGATTCATTAAAGCACGTGAGTAGCAAAATAGATGTATAGATTACAAAGCTCATGATCTCATAAGATCACACATAGAGAGAGAGATATGAACACATAGCTACCGGTAGAGCCCTTAGCCTCGGGAGAGAACTACTCCCTCCTCATCATGGTAGTCAGCAACGACAATGGAGATGACACTGGAGTTGATGGAGATGGCTCCGGGGGGACTTCCCCGTCCTTCCAGGGTGCCGGAACAGAGACTTTTGTCCCCGAATCTCTTCTTCGGTGGTGGTGGCTCTACGGAACTTTTCGTGGAATTCTGATCTCGTCTCTAGGGTTTTCATCTCAGGGTGAATATATAGGCGAAGGGGCAAGGTCAGTGGAGGCCCGAGGGGCCCACACCACCTGGTGGCACGGCCAGGGGTACCCGCCCCACCATAGGGTGTAGCCAGCCCTGGCCCTCCTTCGGCTGCCCTCCGAACTCCGTGTTCCTTCTGGTAAAATATTGACTCTGGCCTTTGTCCCGTCCAATTCTGAGAATATTTCCTTACTAGCTTTTCTGAAACCACAAACAGTAGAAAACAGGCAACTAGCACTGTGGCATCTTGTTAATAGGTTAGTTCCAGAAAATGTATAAAAATACCTCAAAGTGTGAACAAAACATAAGAAAGTAGATACTAAACAAGCATGGAACATCAAAAATTGTAGATACGTTTACGACGTATAACCATCCCTAAGCTTAACTCCTGCTCGTCCTCAAGTATGTAAGTGATAAAAAGAATAAATTTTGAGGTGACATGCACTGTCACAATCTTGATCAAAGTATTTGTAAAACATTGATAGCTGGGATCATAGTACTCTAACATAAACATGAAAGATATAGTTCTAACAATAATACATAGCAACTATGTTGTAACATGAAAAGGTACAAAAAAAAGATTCATGAATAACAATGCTTTGAAATACGTTTGTTTGTTTCACATATATAAAACATAATAAGAATGGTGTTCAGCTTGTCCCTCATGCTGTAGCAAAACATAAATACATAGGACACCTTCAAAGTTCATAAGGGTGACTAGATACAAATAATTTAAGAACAAGCAATATCAAAGTTATGAATCAATCAACAAGTTTTGGGACAATGCACAATAATCTAAGAATGATTAGTATGCTCTTATTAAAAATAAAGGCCCTTCATAGAAGGAAGCAGAGATTTAAGTTTCATAAAGAGCTTCCAAAAATTATGGCACTTATTAGCTTTCAGCTCTCATTGCCCCTATCATAAGCCTCTTTAGGTGATTAAGGTTAAACTGAACAAAAATGAGGATATGCTTGACAAGTTATAAGCTAAAAATCTCATGCCCCTTGCTTACAAGTAATGTTCCTCATGCTACTCAACTTTATCACAAGTAAGTTCTTGTCATTGTAAGTACATGTGTATCATAGAGAAACGCCAATGGGGTACCCCTTGCCCGATGATACAGAAGCTTCCCCATATCAAAATCACAAGGCAAGCCGATAATCAGCATCTCAGCGATCTTTTTGTATGCTATTTGCATAGGGTTTTCCCTTTTTCTCTTTTTTTTCTTTTTTAGGATGCTTCACAGATTGCTCACTATGGTTATGCTGCATGTTTCCAGCATGATTAGGCATGGCTTAGACTAGACTCCCAGGCGTTTCTCTAACACATATACGAAGTCCATGAGCCTTACAAGCTCCCCTTTCATTTCACACCGACGTGATCCATAAGCAAAAGAACATGATATCAACTAAATAAAGTGCAATGTTGAAAGCGTTCCCCATGGTAACATGGTTCTGCTAATTCACAACTTACAAAACGCAAGCATATATGCAACATAGATGGGCACAATGGTTAAAGTTTATTAAGTGCAAGAAAGTAAAGTCTGCCATCAAGTTCGTGAGAGCTTTAATCACTAATTTTCACATAACAAGTTCAATGCGGAAGGTAGATAAAAACATGAATATGCTTGGAATAGCAATAATGCTAATAGGTAGGTATGGTGGACTCTTTGGAATAACTTGGTTTAATTTGGAGTTGGATGCATGAGTGGAACTCATACTTGGTACATGTGGAGGCTAGCAAAAGACTAGGAGTGACCAACTAAGAGACCAACAATGGCCATAATCATGCCAAGCGACAAAGCATTATTAATTAAAGCATAAAGTGATATTACAAGTCGAAAACTAAATGATCATCGAGGCTATGGTGACTTGGTATAGTCTTAACATGGTGTGAGCATGCGCCAACTCAAGCCAAATAAAGCATCATAGGAGAATACCACAATATTATGCTTTTGTATCCTAAAACAACGCATGATTCTTTCAAGGCACATTAAGCAATCTCAATTGTTTGGAACAAGTCATGCTACAAGAATAATTACTAAGCACAAAGTCTAAGCAATATCACATGATAAAGTCTAGGCCACAGTCAAAACAAGACTCCTTTTGTACCACTTATAAGCATGAAACTTCCTACTCTTTTCCAACACCACTCGAAAACTAAAGTTAAACGCAGTACTAGCAAAGGAGAACACTCATAGAACAATAAGAGTGAAAACTAGAGTGTTCTAGGCAATGAATAACATGGTGTGTCTCTCTCCAAAATAAGTGTATTGGGATCGAACCAACTTATTTAAGCAAACCAAACAGAAGAAAAGTAAAAACAAAAACAGAGACGCTCCCCAAGCTTGATCTTTTGTCCATACTTCATCTTATCCCATTATTCTTCCCCTACACTTGAAATTTTTCCTTTATACAAAACTTCACACAATCCTCATTAGCATCATTAGTGTATTCAAGATAATAGGTCCTTTGGTTTAGTTTCATCACAAGTAAAACTTCTATT
Source organism: Avena eriantha (assembly GCA_910589775.1). NCBI lineage: Eukaryota > Viridiplantae > Streptophyta > Magnoliopsida > Poales > Poaceae > Avena > Avena eriantha. The sequence continues at coordinate 129,614,376 of OU342740.1, forward strand.
AAAACCCAAGCTACTGTAGCAATTCCTTCTAAAAGCTCAAGTGGTCAAAGAGAACTCAAAGAGAAAGAGATTAAGAGGCAAATGCAAATAATGACAGAAATCTGTCAAAACAGACCAGCAGGTAAAAAACAATTTTTTTGAAGACCTTTTGTTGCTCAAATCAAAAAGTGTCGAACTAACGAAAGTTAGATAAAAGCTAGTGCAGAAGCACAAACAATTATAGCTCAATCCGACGTACAGAGATTTTTCACAAATTTTTACAGTGAAGTATAAAAATCTCTTTTGGGACAACAACTTTTCCAAGTCTTACTTCCCTCTCATTACAGGTTATTCTTGGCACAAAACCACACACAAAGGATAACGAGAGGTTATTACAGAGGTAATAACTTCCAAGACTAAACAAAAAGAAAAACTTAATGAATAGAAATTTGGGTTATCTCCCAATAAGTGCTTTTCTTTAACGCCTTTGAGCTAGGCATGATAATTTCGATGATGCTCACATAAGAAATATGAATTAAAGTAAAAGAGAGCATCAAGAAGAAAATATGGAATAAATTTAAGTCTAACCCACTTTCTATGAATAATAATCTTGTAAAGAAACAAGTCATGAAAGCACAAAGCAACAAGCATAGGAAAGCAAAACAAGTGGAACTTCAAAATTTTCAACATAAAGAGGGGAAACTTAGTATTGTGGAGATACATAAAACCATGTTTCCCTCTCTCATAATAACTTTCCGTAGCAACATCAATAAAATTAACAATATAACTATCACATAAAACATTCTTATCACGAGCCACATGCATAAAATAATAATAATTATCCCTATAAGCATAGTCATTCTTATTAATTGTAGTGGGAGCAAATTCAACAAAATAGCTATCATTATTATTCTCATCACCATAGTCATCAAATATAGGAGGCATATTGTAATCATAATTAATTTTCTCCTCAATAGTAGGTGGACTGAAAATATCATATTCATCATTGTAATCATCATATATTGGAGGTATAGTGTCATCAAAGTAAATTTTCTCCTCCGTGCTTGGGGGACTAAAAATAGCATGCTCATCAAAACCAGCTTCCCCAAGCTTAGAATTTTCCATAGCATTAGCAATAATGGAGTTCAAAGAATTCATACTAATAACATTGCTATTAGCATGCAAATAAAGTTCTATAGGTTTTTTAATTTTATCTTCAAAGATGTCATGTCCTAACTCAAGATAAATACTATAAAGCTCTCTAATTTTTTTGTTTTTTTCCATTAAGCCTAACTAGTGAAAATAACAACAAGAAACAAAATGATATGATTGCAGAATCTAAAGGAAATAACTTCGAGCACTCACACACCAGCAATAGTACTAGAGGATAGCTTAGTAGCTAGAGGCTGTGAGTACCTTATACCTTACCTCCCCGGCAACGATGCCAGAAAATAGCTTGATGTCTACGCACACTTCTATTCTTGTAGACAGTGTTGGGCCTCAAATTGCAAAGGTGTGTAGAACAACAACAAGTTTCCCTTAAGTGGATCAGCCAAGGTTTATCGAACTCAGGGAGGAAGTGGTGAGAGGTATCCCTCTCAAGCAACCCTGCAATCAAGATACAAGAAGTCTCTTGTGTCCCCAATACACTTGTCAGGTGTATAGGTGCACTAGTTCGGCAAAGAAATAGTGAAATACATGTAATATGGATGATTATAAGTGGTAATTGCAATCTGAAATAAGAGAGGTAGCAAGCAAACATGTAACAGGACTAATTGTAAACGGTGTTTCAATGCTTAGAAACAAGGCCTAGGGATCATACTTTCACTAGTGGGCACTCTCATATAAATATCTTCTCTTCATTATGCTACCCTGAACTATTCTCCAGTTGGACAATGTAGGGCTATAACAACACACCTTAAAGTTCACATTCCCCATCTAGATAACCCCTCACTGTCACCTTGTGCGCTAGATGGTTCCAACAAACACAACAATTCTCATAGAGACATCCAACTCAAATTATACTCATGATAAGTATTTATGTAACCTTAGCCAAAGTGCCACGCGGTGTGCACACTGTCAACTTCACACACGTGGGGATAAGAAGAGATTCATTAAAGCACTTGAGTAGCAGAATAGATCTATAGATTTCAAAGCTCATGATCTCATAAGATCACGCATAGAGAGAGAGATGAACACATAGCTACCGGTAGAGCCCTTAGCCTCAAGAGAGAACTACTCCCTCCTCATCATGGGAGTCAGCAACAGCGTTGGAGATGGCGGTGGAGTCAATGGAGATGGCTCCGGGGGCACTTCCCTGTCCCGGCAGGGTGCCGGAATAGAGACTTCTGTCCCCCAAATCTCCTCTTCGGTGGCGGCGGCGCTGCGGAACTTTTTGTGGAATTCTGATCTCCTCTCTAGGGTTTTCGTCCCGGGGTGAATATATAGGCTAAGGCAAAGGTCGGTGGAGGCCCGAGGGGCCCACACCACCTAGTGGCATGGCCAGGGGTTACCCGCACCACCATAGGGTGTGGCCAGCCCTTGGCCCTCTTTTGGCTGCCCTCCGGATTCCATGTTCCTTCTAGTAAAATATTGACTTTGGTTTTTGTCTCATCCAATTCCGAGAATATTTCCTTACTAGCTTTTCTGAAACCAAAAATAGTAGAAAATAGGCAACTGGCACTATGGCATCTTGTTAATAGGTTAGTTCTAGAAAATGTATAAAAATACCTCAAAGTGTGAACAAAACATAAGAAAGTAGATACTAAATAAGCATGGAAACGTCGTATCAATATCCTGGAATCATCTTGTAAGGAAGGATATGTACCCTTTATATCTTGTTGGATGATCTCAAGAGCTTGTTTTGTCAACTCTTGCTCAATCGAGGTTGATATTAGAATGCAAATACCTACACACATAGTTGAAAGAAACAAAGTATGTCCGTGGTAGATGAATACATCATCCATCATGATGGATTGCCTCTTGTGCACATCACCATTAGCATTAAGCAATATATCATAGAAAGTATGGTCATTACGTGAACCAAGGGTGGGAGCATGCTTATCATGGCAAGTATAAAAGTCTCCAAAAGTTGATAAAGCTATGGGGCGATTTCAATGTGAACCATATGATCATTATTGCAAGCAATAATGGGAGAAAATGAAGAACATGCATGATCAAGCATTTCCAAAGTATGAGTATGGTTTCCAAAAAACATAGGGAAAGAGCAATTGTTCATCAAGTTTGTCGCAACAATTGTAGGGTAGAATAATGATTTGTAGCATGGCATGTTTATGGCAATATCATCGCGTTCAAGTAATTCCACATGTTCCACAATATCCAAGGGCAAATCATTAGATGGGAACATGAATGAAGTATATGAAATGTCACAAAGTAGTGTCCATAGCTTGCATATCCTCACAATTAATCATGTTCACTAGTGGGAGCATTTCATCATCAACACCTATATCATTACCTTCGTAGTTCCCCTCATGTGTTGTAGGTGTTGTGGTAGTTGTGGCCTTGATAGGATCCTCTTCATCATCCATGGGTATGGTCATGTCCATGTGATAAGGATCACGTCGATGATCCTTAAGTTTTGTCTCGATCTTTCACAGCGAGTCAACCAAATAGATGATTCTTCCAATAAGACGATGAACATCACCTGAGGAAGCAGAGAGAATCTAGCAAGCTATGTGATGAAGATTACCATGCCTCAAACCAGAGATTTATAATCCTTGATGACGCAAGAACCCTCACAGCAATCTTTATTGGATAAGATGGCAATGTGGTTTCCCCAGAGGGATGATGCACGGTGGAACACCACGTGATAGTTTTTGACTAAAACAACTAAACTCCCTAAACTCTAGCTGGCTGGATCCTTTATATAGGAGGCATGCAATCTAGTCAGTTGGACAGGCCCAAACCAAACACTCAAATAAACCCTATGCGGCCCACAACATGACCTGGCTACGAAATAACATGAACACAAATATAAATTAATAACACAACCTTAGACTAAATCATTACATATCGTAGGTCGTCCTAGCGTGCCAATCTTCAATGAGCTGCCCTCATCTTGGTGGAGTCCTAAAATTGGGCTTCACCTTCTCCTCTCTTTCCATATCATCCTCCCCCCTTCAAAAAGTGGTGTCCCCAACGCGTGAAGGTCTTCTCGAAAGGCTGGCATGATATCAACACAATTATCACGCATTGTTGCCGTCTTCAAGTCTTGCCTGCCTTCCACGCCACGTCCTCCCTCTTTGCCTACTTGACTTGATACAGCCCTAGGTGCATGCACCTCTTTTTTCGCCAAATGAACTTGTACTTAGGTGCCTCCACCTTCTTCTTATCAACTCTTGCCGGAACCTTGCATTGCTGAACATGAACCTGCTTTGCGCGACCTGGCAAAAGATGAGTAATGCCCATGCCACACAACTGGCAAACACGACCATATTTTCCTGTGTGCCTCCGCATTTCTGCTCCACCAAAATGCCTCACAAGTGCGCTGACATAACTACGACGATCATAAACCCATGGCAACATATGCACCAGCACTAGATAAGCACAACTATCATCTGGCTGAACACATGTGTCAACACAAACTGGAATATCCCTTCTTCTTAGCAATCAAAGGCTTAACTTCAACCGGCTTGTCACTAACAAGTACAACTGGCTTGTCATCTACAAGCATGGATGAAACAATGGCAACACTAACGCTCCATGCATCATGCTCCTCAGGCTGCGGCATAGCTAGCCCAGATTTTGGCTTAGCCTTGTGCAACTTCTCCTTGTGTACTAGTAGATCAACATTAGACTTTATTTGATCATCCTGCATAGGTTTCAAAGCCCGCTATTTGCCATCATGCACAAAAGAATATGTATTTTCTCTGCCAGTATGAGTAACATTGCGGTCATACTGCCATGGACGTCCAAGTAACAACCCACACACCTCCAATGGCAACACATCACACTCTACCTCATCAACATAATCACAAACTGTAAATGGCACAGGTACCTTATGAGTAACTTTCAGCATACCGCAGCTATTTAACCATGCAACATGCTTAGATTCAGGAATACGCCATGTCGACAAACCCAAAGTCGTTACCACAGCCTTATTGATACCATTACAATAGCTACTACTATCAATAATCAGTTTGCATGCCTTCTCTTTGATGGTGCACTATGTCTGAAATAGGTTGCATCGCTGATTCCTCCTGGCTGCCTCATCACTATTGGTCAATTTGTGAAGCTGTATACTCATACCTCGCAATGGTGTGTCGTCTCCATCAACCATAACATTGGCTTGTACCACTAGAACAACCACCTTGTCCAACTCCATGGACTTCTACAAAAATCAAGTACGCATAAATTACTTGAATTCCTCCCAACTAGATGTCTCACTTGTGATGCTCTTCGTAGACCTGTCGCCGCACCACCAACTAGCCAATTTTGAATTCACTCGCCGGTATGCAATAACATATTCAATATGACCACCAAACTTTCTATCAAGCGTACGACATCTTGCAAATCCACAGACCATATAACATTCCGAAGTCTCATATTCTGCAAATGTTGCGGCACTTTCCAATTTCCACTTGATTGTAGTTGCATAAAATTTCAAGCCGACCACGATAGTGAGATAGACGTGGTATACATCATCGGACTTGTCAATCAGACGAACAAACTTTGAATAACCCATATATGAATATTCTCGTTAAACTGCTTGAAACCACCTTCTGAGAGGAAAAATATTGTAGAGGTTGGACTCACTGACTTTCGTCAAGCAGCGGGCGCACGCCAAAGGGGAGATACTGGTAAGGAAATGCACCGGGTGCAATCGAGCGGTGGCCGGCCGATCGCGATGGGCGTGTCAGCGTGGCGAGTTGATAACAGGCACTTGGGACGACCCGTTAGGAGATTCAGGTGCACGGCCAGGCAATCGCATGATCAGGCGGGGCAAGCGGGGTAAGCGCGGCTGGTCTCACTAGACCGCAGACACCATTTTTGGTTCAACGAATTGTTCACTGATCTGCACCAAATCCTAGAGCTAATCATTCTGGTTTCCTGACCAACTCGTGCAGCCAAAAGCAAGCATGAATAAACAACTGGATCTAAAAGGCTCCTTTGTTTTCTTTGCTACAACTAACCGATCGGATTGATTTCAAGATGATCAAACCTGACCACACCATGTTATGTTGCAGCCTTGAATGCAGACCGATGGCAACACATACCAGATTAAATGAATAGGCTCTCCCGGATCCCTGTTTTGAATATAAAATGATCTAGCCTCAAACAGTCGTGGTGACGTCAAGAAGAATCCTGTCACGATCCAGCCAACTCACCAATGGTTAGCTCCAGAGCAGCACACATATCGAATCTCAGAGTGGGGTCCGCAACTCGCTAGTTCAACTCCACCACAAGTAACTATCCGCCATGCAGATCAATCAACAAAAAAAACTCACAGTGATAAACCCAGTAATCTGATACCACATGATAATGATCATGCTGATGATCCTTGAGTTTTGTCCCGATCTTTCACAGCGAGTCAACCAAATAGATGATTCTTCCAATAATGCGATGAACGTCACCTGAAGAAGAGGAATGAATCCAGCAAGCAACACGATGAAGATCACCACGCCTCAAACTAGAGCTCGACAATCCTTGATGACGCAAGAACCCTCGCAGCAATCTTTATTGGATAACACGGAAGTAAAGTTTCCCTGGAGGTATGATACAGGGCGGAACACCATGTGATAGTTTTTGACTAAAACAACTGAACTCCCTAAAACCTAGCCACTTGGTTCCTTTATATAGGAGGCCAACAAACTAGTCGGTTGGACAGGCCCAAACCGAACACAACAATAAACCCTATGCGGCCCACAACATGACCTTGCTACGAAATAACATGAACACAAATATAAATTGCTGACACAACCTTAGACTAAATCATTACATATCGTAGGTCGTCCTGGCGTGCCAATCATCAATGAGGTGACCTCATCTTGGTGGAGTACTGAAATTAGGCTGCACCTTCTCCTCCATGCCCATATCACCATGCTTCGTGTAGCATCATCATCTGTGCAACCTAGCAAAGAGGAAAACAACACAAGAGGAATAGAGGTGAAGTTGTTAGAAATCCAAATGTCTCCTCGAAAAGGCGGCCCCACCCCCCAGGTCATGTGTGCACTACTCATTCTCTCCTCGGACTCCCGTTTCGTCTCGTTTTCGACTCTAACTCTTTGTTTTGATCTAAAACCTGTCAATATATACCCCTTCTGCCAATGTAATCTCGCACCAACCATTTTCGAGAGATCTTTGTTTCTCTTGTTTCTGCCTATTAGGGTTTAGCCATGTCAAGCTCTAGATCAAATCTAGAGGGGGAGGAATTCACCAAGGGAGGTGTTGTGAACCACTACCTCATCTCCAAGATGGCACCGCTGAAAACCATATCCTTCAAGGAGGGGGTGCTGCTCGTGGAGGAGGTGAAGGCTCTCAAGGCCACTGGCACGTTGGAGGAGAGGATCGATGCTCTGGAAGAGAAGACCTTCAGGTATAGCACTATTGTTGAACGCAACCTCGACGCCCACCACTTCATGAACCTGGAGCTGAAGAAGAAGGCTGAAGCATATGAGGATAGGCTCAAGGACTTGGAGGAGAGGTACATATACATCATCTCACAGATGGACAAGTTCCAAGCCCTGATGTGGGACATGCAGAAACAGAACTGTGAGTATGAAGACCGCTTCAAGAATATTGCAGAGGCACCTTCCCTAAGGTATAATGATCCACCTATGTCCTTCTACACTAGGAGGCCCTACTCGTGAAAAATGGATGAGAAGCTAGAAGAATATGAGGAGAACCCACCTGCTGCAGGAGAAGAGCCAGAGGCAACCTTTCAATCTTGGGGGAGTTCCACCTAGTCTTTTATTTTTACTAATTTATCATATCTATCTAAGGGTGCGATGTACTTTTATCGTCTAGTTATCGATTTCTCTTAGGTTTGCAAGCTCATAGATAATTATAATGTATCTCCTATCTTGTGGTTTATCAATGAATATTAAAGTATGGTGTCATCCATGGCTCTCTTGTTTCGAGATTTATGGGTAACACTCATTCAAATGAGCATGACATGTTTAGAGGTTTCAGTCACATCTTTTTTGAATTTAATTAACTTGAGTGTTTTGGAAAATTGCAAGAATCTCTCCCATTAAAAGAACAAGTAAAAGAATTAGTCAATATGACATGAAAGATTATATTTTGAAGTAGAGATTTAGTCTTGTGGAATAAAAAGTTGGGAAGGGATATGAAAAGGACATGAGGCATTCTTATTTTAACTTAGTAGCTTTGAGAAAATTGAGGGTCATGGATATTTCAATACTTATGCTCATGGAAAGTGAATGAAATGAAGACACATGTGAATTTGGATAGCCATGGAAAGTGTGAGACAAAGGTTGAATTTAGCATCAGAACATGATTGAAAGATCCATGAATAAGGTTTGCACTAGTTACTAAGAAGCAAGGGTGTAGACAATCTCATGTCTATCTTTTTATTTCTCTTCCTATTAACTTTTTGTTCTATGATAATTGATCTTGTCTTTGAACTCAACAAAATACCAAATACTATAATGCTTTCCCTTTGAGAAAATATGAAAAAGAGTATGATTCAATTGTCCAACACATAATGGTTATTTTGGTTCAAAAGTAAGGGGTGATTGCTAGAGACTCTAATAATATTTACCTCATATGTATGAGTTTTAATTCATTAATCTTTAATAATAACTGAACATGATGATGATACAATACTCGTATTTATTTATCAACCATAAGCTCATTGATGCATGTGATGATCTATTCTCTTATTTACTCGAGGACGAATAAAGGTTTAAGCTTGGGGGAGTTGATACTTGCATTTTATATCATTATTTTAGTAACATTATATCCTCATATTAGAATGTTATTTGCACTATTATATCATTTTTCTTGCATATTTAGATGATTTCTGGGACTTTCCTACCAAGTCTTTGGTTTTGGTATTTAATTTCTGGGAGGCAGAAACCCTCCATTTTCTTGTTTTTGGTGTTTCAAGACCTTCTTGACGTCAAATGCATCGGGAAAAAATATACACAACAAGTTTTTCATCAGGAGAAAGACTGTGGGCGTGAGAACCAGACGAGAGGAGCCACGAGGGCCAAAAGAGCACACCACACGTGGCCTCACTACCTGGTCGTAGGTGGGTAGCTTGTTCGGCCCTCGGGCATCGTTTTGACCTCCTCTTTTGTCCACTACACCATCTCGGCATAATCAAACACCCTAATTTTTCCAAGATTTATCGATGCAGCGACGGAGGCGAAAGCTCTCTCCTTCTCTAGGAGGGGGAAATCCTACTACTCTGGGGCACCGGAGAGGGGGAAACCACTGCCATTGACATCACCACTCCTCCTATGTGTATGGGGAGGCCTCTCCATAATCTCCATCACTAGGATCAGCACCATCTCCATCACCATCTTCGAGATCCACTTCATCCCCCTCGTTGTTTGAGAAGTTATCAAACCCTAGATAATTGTTTGTGCTATTTTACATATGTAAGATTGGACAATTGATATTATCATGTGGAGAGATTATATTTTCAGATTGTGTTATACCACATATGCTATTGAATACTATCATGTTTACATGTTTTGACTAGCTCCATATGTTCCTGAGGGCATAGGTTCAATTTTCAATGATTTCTATATGACATATGTTGAGTATTTCGTCTAGTTTTTATATTTTATGTTGTTCTATGATGCTGGTGTGAGAACATCGACTGCACATCACTTCACCTTTATGGGCTAATAGGACAACACCATAGTGTAATGGTGTGGGTAGGACCGTGGAGGACACGTAAACCATGGTCCTATACATAAAGTTGCATTAGGGGGACATATATTCGAGACCATAGAGTTTATTGCTATGGTGGAACATTCTAGTCTTAATAATTCCTATGTTTGCACATTTACTTGGCCGTAGCATCTATCATAAGTGAGTGCTTTAGTTCATTTAGTTGGCTGCACCAAATTAAGGCTCCGTCCATAAAGACTAAAACTAGAGAAGATATTCAACATGTTGATTTAGAAATCTCTATTCCAAGTAAATCCATGTATCCCTCAGGAATGCTTGTAACATATAAGATCATACACACTTGAGCTTGTCCTCTTGCTGCATAGAGGATTGGGATTTATCTTCATAAGAGCTTTTACTTATTGCATTTTACTTTTAGTATTTTACTTACTTGCAACCTTACAACAAAAACTCCAAAAACACTTACAGCTTTTATTATTTTATTTACCATTCTTGCTAACGAATACCTTCAGCTCCTCGTGGGTTCTACAATCTTTTCTAATTGAAAAGGACTACAATTGATCTCCTGCACTTGGGAGCCATAAGTTAGCCATAAGGATATCAACTTGTTTTTCTGTGTGACCAATGTTTGTGTTGGGAAAAGCTTGGCTATACCAACTTGGAGATGTAGATTAAAAACCCAGGAATAGACTTTGGCTTAGTGAGGCAGTAAGACTAGAATGACATAGTGAGTGGTTGGATTTGGAAGGGTGGAGGAGGAGATGTTTTGGATTTCATGGCATGGAAGGGCTACGGCTTGACTTCTAACATGTTGAGCTGAGTCCTGATAATAGGGTGGATTGCGTGGCATGGAAGGGCTACGACCTTCTATCTGAGATGTTGAGTTGAGTCCTGATAATAGGGTGGATTGCATGGCATGGAAAGTCTACGGTATGACTTTCTGACATGTTGAGCTGAGTATTGATAATAGGAGGGGTTGGACAAGTAGCATGGTGTACGGATGCGGTCTAACTACTAACATGTTGAGCTTGGCCCTTAAGGAGTGGTGGAACGAAGTAAGATTTGGAAGGAGGCTTTGGATTTGGAGTGAAAGATGGTTTGGAAGAAGGCTTTGGATTTGGAGTGAAGGATGATTTAGAAGAAGGCTTTGGATCGACCCGCCGACCAATAGATTAAGAAGAGCTGATTGATTTTTCTTGATTGGATTATTATATCCCTATTTTAGTGATGCTTACATTCAAAGTATTGACCCTTCGTGGCTGCAATATTTCATGTTGCAGGTTTCCCTTGAAGATGGTTGAAATACGATGTTAGGGTCACGAGTCTCCACTCAGCATGCATCGCCTGTGGAATTTTTTATGGAGCTCCTTATCTTTTATTAGTCTTCCGCTATTGAACTTTGTTTATGAGGAGTTAGCCCTTCTTCTATGCAACTTGTTTTATACTATGTTATATTCTGGATCATTTGATGTAATAGAATTATGACCTTTGTTTTCGTGATATTACATCTTGAACTGTGTATGCTACCGAGTCGATCCAGGGACTAGCACTATATAGCACAGAGACTTGGACCCCTATCGGGTCGAGTCGCTTCAGATGGTATTTAGAGCATTGTGTTGACTATAGGTTCGTGACCCTAGAACTGGTTTAGAAACTAGGAAAGACCCTCGGCAAAATAAACATTATGTTACTTCAAAGTCTTTTATTTTGCATCTCATTTCATCTCGTATGACTTTTCCCCATCATTTTCTCTGTTTCCAAAAGTTTACATGACCACCATCAGCAAGTTCCTCACGAGGAGATCACTAGTGACCATCAGGAAGCTAAACGGTGCATGCTTAGCTAACTACACGTGTTAGTTTTGTTTTATGAGTGACTTGTTCATATTTGGTGACAAAAAGTAAATAAAACTATTTTCAAAATAGTAGTTGTGTGCCTGATTGTCTGATTGTTTGAATGTTGTTATTGTATTGGTGATTATTTGTTGTGATTAGGAAAATGGGAATCTTATCCCTTAAATTTTCTAACTATATTCATCCATGCTAGCCTAAATAGATGTTGTCGAGACGTGTCCCTGGGATGCCCCCAAGCTTGCAACAGATGCTTGAGAGACAAGGTCAGATGCTAGAGTTGTTGGTGCAAAATTTGGCAAACAACAACAACAACAATGGCAACAACAACAATGGAAATAATAATAATAATGGGGGAAATAACAATGGCAATAACAAGAACAATGGTGGAGGATATAACAATGGGAACAACAATAACAATGGAGGCAACAATAATGGTGGCTATAATAACGACCCGCCACCACATGTGGTTAGGCTCACAAGGTTTCTGAGGCTGCGACCACCAACTTTCTCTAGTCTTGTTGATCTAAATATGGCAGATGACTGGCTTTGTTCTGTCAGCAAGAACTTAGTGTTTGTGGACTGCACTAATGCGGAGAAGATGAGTTTTGTTGCTCACCTGTTGGAAGGCCCTACAACATCTTGGTGGGAGAACTATTAGATCACCCACCCCATCGAAGAAGTTGACTGGAACATGTTCAATGAAGGTTTCTGCTCATATCATATCTCTCACTAGTAGAAAAAGGATCATCCACAAGGGTCATATCAGTTCTGCACATCCAAAGGTTAACCCACAGTTAGTTATCCATGGCACACACTAGAAATATGCGCCACTGACCTGCACATATCCATGACGCATGGCTGGATCAGTGCACCACACATATGTGGGCCCCAACACTGTTGGTCGACCCCATCCATGGAAAGCATATCTACGGCGCACGGAATACGTGTGCGCCATGGATAAAAACAACATCTATGGCGCACGGCCTTTAGGTGCGCCACTGAAATAGGTGGGCCCAGGCATCTGAAAAAAGTGGCGAGTTACCTGTGGTGCACGGCAGGCGAGGTGCGCCACTGACCATATGATCCGTGGCGCACGGTATTTTGGTGCACCACGGGTATGTCGTGCCATCCACATAAAAGGTGGCACTTTCCCCTACGTACCTCCAATACTACAAGCACCACCATTTCTACCATAGATCTAGCTCGGGTTCCTCCTCCTCTCCACCCTATTTTCTCCAATAATTCTTCTATTTTAGGTTGCGAAATTTCTTTGGGTTGGATGGATCTATAAAGGGACTTCCTCTCCACCATGTAGATCTATAAAGTAAGCGCACACACATTTTCTCCCCTCCTCCACATCTCTGGTCTCCATCAAGTTTGTGCGGCCAAGAAATTCATGCACCACGGATAACAACCACACCACATGCTCTCTCGCGTGGCCTCGCTCATCTTGGTGTAACTTGTGGTTGTTTTGTGTGTGGACGATGATCGATGTTGGCGGTATATGTATGTTGTTAGCTTGTATGTGAGGCTTTTTCGTAGTTGCTCGGGATAAGTTTAGATGTATATATTCTTTTGTTCTTGTGTATGCTTTGTGTTGTGCAGGTGCCGGTGTGTGGTGCATGAATGTTTGCCAAAATATTGATTCATTTATTTTTTCGCAAATTTTTGCACTACCCATATGTCCTATTTATAGGGAAGGTCATACCGATTTTTTGCTTGGTATGAATCTAAATATTCTCTTTTGCTCCATACCGCGCATGCAACCATGGTGCGCCACATGAGAAAAGCTATAATGGCTAGATACAAGGCCGAGATAAGATGTCCTCGTAAGAGATACAACTCAGGACCCTAATCAAACCTGATTCTGGGAATTGGATAAGCACTTGTTCATGGGTGGTTTCATGCCCAACTACATTGACGAGGACGTCAACAATGGGCGCCGGTAGGAAATGGTGCTCACGAAGACGCCGAACATGATTATGATGAAGGAGATGTCGAGTATGATTATCATGAAGGAGATGCTGGTGGACATGATCAACATGAAGGAGATGTCAGATCCGATGGTGGTGGTGGAGAAGATGCGGACAGGCAGGCACCGCTAACTTCAGCTTTACGGGACCCTCATGTTCAAGAACTGCTCCTCAAGGAGACGAGGAACGCCAAAGCTGCTGCTAGAGAGAAATCCCCGCTGGCGCAAATGGATAAAGACAGGATTACTCCATTGCATCCTGGGTGCCGGCCCGAGCATATATGCTTGAATATGACCGTCAATGATCTGTAGATGAAGGTGCAACACAAATGTATGGACGTGAGCTTCAACCACATCATAGAATTCTGGCACGATATACTTCCAGAGGGGAACACATTGCCAAGAGGTATCGACGAGGCCAAGAAAGTCGTGTGCCCTCTTGATCTACCGGACATCAAATACCATACTAGTATCAATGAGTGTGAACTTTATCGGGGCGATTACAAGGATAGAACCACATGTCCGATGTGCGACCATGCACAATACAAGAGAGGGAACAAGAAACTTCCTCAAAAAGTGGTAGGGTACTTTCCTATCACTCCCCGTCTGTAGCGGTATTTCGTAGACCCTAAGGAAGCGAAGCTCATGCAATGGCATGAGGAAAGTGAGAAGCCTGAAGATGATCCGGAGAAGGGAAAGATTTTGTTAGGCATATATATCTTGCCAGGTGAACCACGGACATGGTGCATGTGTCAGGTACATGTAGAAAACCATGCATATGCAGTTACCGAAGGATCCCGGGTCTTTTAAAACCGTGTTCCTAGGGATTCAAAAGTGGCTTTATGTGGATCACCCGTGGAGAAAACATGGATATCTATTCCATGGTGAGGACGAGCTCGAAACAACCCCACCTAGGAGGAGCGGCAAGTATATCAATGACTTGCTTGAAAAATGGAAAAAGTGCCTTGCGCCAGGAAAGAAGCGTCCGAGGACAAAGACGTTGTTAGGTGTATGGAAAGCAAGGTCTGTTGGACCTACCGTACTGGAAATACCTCCAAATGCCTCATAGCCTTGACCTCATGCACATCACTAAGAACGTGTGCGAGAGTCATTGGCACGATTATCAACATGCCAGAGAGGACCAAAGATGGGCCAAAGGTAAGAAACGACCTGATCAAGCTGGGCATAAAGGAAGAACTTCATGGAGGAAGCCCCGATGATGATGATGATGAGAATGATGCTCAGACTCAAGAGACTCAAGGTTGTTTGTGCAAAAGGGCTAAGAGGAACGGCTACTACTGCCCCCCTTCCAGCTTCACTATGAGTGGGGAAGAGCTCCAGTAGTAATTAACGTCCTCGTCGGAACCAAACTTCCTATCGGTTACGGAGGGAAGATATCTCGATATCTAGACGAAACAAAGAAGAGGTTATCCTAGATGAAATCTCATGACTCCCACGTGCTAATGACGCAGATACTTCCAGTTGCAATCCAAGGGATAATGGAAGAGCACGTACGTGAGATGTTGTTTGTGCTCTGCAACTTTTTCCACGTCATCTCTAGGAAGTCGATTAGTGTGAAGCAGCTCGATAGGTTACAAGAAGAGATCGTCGTCATACTATGCAAGCTCGAGATTTACTCCCCCCTCCCGTGTTCCATGACATCATGGTGCATCTACTGGTCCACCTCGTGGATGATATCATCCACCTCAAGACACTATTCCTACACAACATGATGCCGTTTGAAAGGCTGAACGGCATTCTCAAAGGGTTCGTCTAGATGGAAGCATATCCAAGGGCTTCCTGGCATACAAGTCCATATCGTTCTACCAGAATTATCTACGAAATGAGGACGAAAACAACCTGGTTGGTCAGCCAATCAGGAGGCACCTCGAGAGGCTCGATGGATGTGGTCACCACGAGGGCCACGCCCTAATGCGTATCGTCTTCACTGGTCCACATACAGACTTTGATAGGGCACATCGTGTCACGCTACAACACATAGAGTTGGTCGAATCATGGGTGCTAGAGTACGAAAGCTTAATTGAGAAGATGTCTAGGTACACGGTGATGGCTCAATGCACGACGCCCAGAAAATGCTTCATGGCGGTGTTGATGTAGAGCTCGTTGGGAACCCCAAGAGGGAGGTATGATGAGCACAGTAGCAAGTTTCCCTCAGTTATGAAACCAAGGTTTAATCGAACTAGTAGGAGCAAGGAAACACTCAGAGGTGTTACTAGCTGAGCTTTGGCAAGGCGCACTACCGGTGCTAGTAGCAACGTGGAGACCTGCACAACACAACCACAGAACTTTGTTCCCAACTTGTGATGAGGTTGTCAATTTCACCGTGTTTTGCGGAAAACAAAGGACTAAACGTATAAAATGGAAAGAAGTAAAAGTTTGCATAAAGTAAACACAAAGTAGTAAAAGATTGTAGATTGAATGTAAAAGACAAGGACCGGGATCCATAGTTCACTAGAGGTGGCTCTCCTTAGATAGATAACATGTTGGGTGAACAAATTACAGCGGGGCAATTGACAAACACCGAGAAAGCAATACATGCATATACAAATCATCTTGACTCCTTTGAGACTTGATTGGGCATTACAACATTATACAAAGACCGCCATCCAACTGCATCTATGACTAATAATCCACCTTCAGGTTATCATCCGAACCCACTCCAGTATTAAGTTGCAAGCAACAGATTATTGCTTTACGAACTACGTGTAAAGTAAACAATACGATTGTTCTATGAACAAATGATTGTTGTTTTCTCCCTAGTAGCAACAGCACAGCTAGTACCTTAGAGATTTATGTCACTTCCCCAGATTACTAGAGGCATGAACCCACTATCGAGCATAAATACTAACTCTTGGAGTTGCTAGCATCTACTTGGCCAAGATAGCTACTAACGACGGAAAGCATGCAAGATCTCAAATAACAAAGACATGATATAATCAATAATCAATCTGAAATAGCATCTCAATATCCATCGGATCCCCGCAAACACAACATGGATAATTACATCTAGATGATCTTGATCATGAACGGAGCTCACAAGTTCTAAACATGAAAGCACAAAGGAGGAGAACCAGCCATCTAGCTACTACATGGATCCGTAGTCCAAGGATGAACTACTCACGCATCACACCGGAGGGTTGCATGGTGATGAAGAAGGCCTCCAGGGTGAATTCCCCTCTCCGGCAGGGTGCCGGGAAGAGCTTCAGATCCCTCCCAATCTAGGGATGGAGATGACGGCGGCTACAGACTCTTTCATGGATTTTTGATCGGGCACTTAGGGTTTTCGTCCCGAGGGCATCTTATAGTCGGAAGGGGAGGACGAGGGGGTGCCGGGAGCGGCCACACCACCCCCTGGCGCGGGCCAGGCCTGGCCGTGCGGCCAGGTGGTGTGGTGGCCCCCTGGCCCCTCTCCGTCACGTATTTTGGCACTTGATGACTTCCGGAAAAATAGGCACTTTGGCTTTTCTCCCGTCCAATTCCGAGAATATTCATTTTCTGACTTTCCGGGAACCAAAAACAGCAGAAAACAGGCAGCTGGCACTGTGGCTCTTGTTAATAGGTTAGTCCAAGAAATCATATGAAACGTACTCCAAAGTTGGAAAAAAACACAAGAAAGTGGATAAAACTAAGCATGGAACATCAAAAATTATAGATACATTTGCAATGTATCAACATCCCCAAGCTTAACTCCTGCTCGTCCTCGAGTAGGTAAGTGATAAAAAGAAAGAATAATTTTTGAGGTGGGATGCACCATAAAAGACTTGATCAAAGTATTTGCAAAACATTCAAAGCTGGGATCATAATACTTCAATCATAGCATGAAAGACAAAGTTCTAGCAATAAGCAAAGAAACTATGATGCAACATGAAAAGGCACAAACAAAAGATTCATGAATAACAATGCTTTGCAAGACGTTTGTTTATTTCACATAAAGAAAACATAGCATAATAGTATTCAGCTTGTCCCTCAATAGAGTAGCAAATATAAATGCATAGGACACCTTCAAAGTTCATAAGAGTGACTAGATACAATAGTTTAAAACAAGCACTATCAAAGAATGCATCAATCAACTAGTCTTGGGACAATGCATCAATCAACTAGTCTTGGGACAATGCATATAGAACTAAGAATGGCCACTATGCTCTCAAAGAAGGTGCATAAAGATAGAAGGTGGAGACTCAATGTAATGGTGGAAGAAAGACCTTTGTAAAAGGAAGTAGGGATTCAAGTCTCGTAAAGAGCTTCCAAAAATTATGGTACTTATAGCTTTCACCTCTCATTGCCCCTATCATAAGCATCTTTAAGATGATTAAGGTTAAAGTGACACAACTAAGAGGATATGCTTGACAAGTTATAAACCGAAATCTCATGCCCCTTACTTACGAAGACCGATCCTCATGCTACTCAACTTCAGTCACGAGTAAGCTCTTGTCATTGTAAGTACATGTGTATAATTAAGAACCGCCAATGGGGTACCCCTTGCACATGATACAGGAGCTTTCCCATAATCAAAATGACAAGGTAAGCTGACAATGAGCATCTCAGCGATCTTTTTATTTGCTATTTGCATAGGTTTTTATTGAGGATGCTGCAAGTTTCCACCATGATTAGGCATGGCTTAGGCTAGCGGCCCAGGCGTTTCTCTAACACACATACAAACTCCATGATCTTACAAGTTCCACTTTTATTTCATACCGCCGGGATCCGTAAGCAAAAGAACATGATATCAACGGGGTACAAAGTACAAGTGCAATGTTGAAAGTGTTCCCCATGAAACATGGTTCTGCTAATTTCAACTTATAAAGCGCAAGCATATACGCAACAAAGAAGGACCCAATGGTTCAAGTTTATTAGAGGCAAGTAAAGTAAAGTGTGCCATCAGATTTGTGAGAGCTTTAATCACTAGTTTTCTCATAACAAGTTTAATTTGGAAGGTAAACAAAAGCATGAATATACTTGGAATAGCATAAGCTAGTAGGTAGGTATGGTGGAATCTTTGGAAAACTTGGTTTAGGGAGTTGGATGCATGAGTGGAACTCATACTTGGTTGTGGAGGCTAGCAAAAGACTGGGAGCGACAAACTAAGAGACCAATAATGGCCATCATCATGCAGAGCGACAAAACATCATTGATCAAAGCATAAAGTGATACTACAAGTTGAAATCTAAAGGATCATAAAGGCTATGGTAACTTGGGATACTCATAACATGGTGTGAGCATGTGCCAAGTCAACCCAAATGAAGCATCAAAGGAGAATACCACTATACTATGCTTTAATATGCTAAAACAACGCATGATTCATCCAAGGCACATTAAGAAATATCAATTGTTTATAACAAGTAATGCTACAGCAAATAATACTAAGTATAAAGCCAAAACAATATCAAGCATGGCATGACAAAGCATAGGCCACAGTCAAAAACGAGCTCTTTTTACGACAAAAGCATGAACTTTCCTACTCTTTTCCAAACCAAACCAAACTATTTGCAAACCAATGTATGAAAGAGGGGGTCCAACCAATTTATTCAGAAAACTAAGAAACCCAAGCAAACTAAAAACCAAAACAAAAACAAAAAATAAGACGCTCCAAGAAAAACACAACTGTGCATGAAATAATAAAAATGAAGCGTTTGGAAGAAACCTGGGATTTTTATTGATGATGAAGGGGATGCCTTGGGCATACCCAAGCTTTGACGCTTGTACTTCTTGGATATTTCTTGGGGTAACACGCGTGGCATCCCCAATCTTGAGCTTTAGTCCATCCTTCATCTCATTACTCATTCCTTCCATACACCTAGAATTTTTCCTTCATACAAAACTTCACACAATCTTTATTAGCAACATTAGTGCACTTAAGATAAATAAGTCTTAAGGTTCAGTTCTAACACCAAATAAACTTCCATTATAACACTAGATACTGTAGAACTTCCCTCAAAAATCTCAATTCCCCAAAAGAACTCAAGAAGGAACCAACAAGAAGCAAATGCAGAAAATGGGAGAAATCTGTCAAAACAGACCAGCAAGTAAATACGAATTATTTAGAATACGTTATGTTGCTCAAATAAAAAAGTGTTGAACTAACGAAAGTTATCTCACAACCTGAGTCAGAATCACAAAACTTTACATATCAATCCAACATACAGAGCTCCCTCACGAATTTTTACGGTGAAGCACAAAAATCTGTTTCGGGACAGCAACTGTCCCAATCATTACTCCTCTCTCATTAGAGGTTACTCTTGGCACAAAAAGCAAATAAAAAGGATAAGGAAAGGTTGTTATAGAGGTAATAACTTCCAAGACTCCTCTAAAACTTTTGGGTTATCTCCCAATAAGTACTTTTCTTTAACGCCTTTAAGTTAGGCATAAGAAGCAAAGAAAGAATCAAGTGTTCTCAAATGAAGAAGCATTAAGACCAAATTTTGTTTTTATAGGAGAAGTAAAAGAAATATTTTCTCTCTTTTTAGGGAAAATTAAAAGAAATCCTTTCTTGAGTGGGAGTTGATATTTAATGGTGCCTTCTTTCATATCAATGATGGCACCAACAGTTCTAAGAAAAGGTCTTCCCAAAGTAATAGGACAAGAAGCATTGTTTTCAACATCCAAAAAATAGAAATCAACGGGGAGATAGGAATTGTTAACCATAATAAGAACATCATTAATACTCCCTATGAGTTTCTTTTTAACATTATCATCAAGTGGGACATTCAAATAGCAATCTTCAAGAGGAGGCAAATCAAGCATATCATAAATCCTTCTAGGCATAATAGAAACACTACTATCAAGATCACACAAAGCTTTGAAATCAAAGTCGTTCACTTTCATATTAATGATGGGTTCGCAACCATCCTCTTGTTTTATAGGAATAGAAGCTTTATGTTTCATCTTTTCTTCTTAAATCTTTATGAGAGCATCAGTAATGTGTTTTGTAAAGGCCATGTTCATAGCACTAGCATTAGGACTTCTAGCAAGCTTTTGTAGGAACTTAATAACTTCAAAGATATTGCAACCATCAAGATCAAAATCAAATTTATCATCTAAAGTAGTAGAACTATTACTAGCCTCAACACTAGTGGTGGTAATAGTAGAAACACTAATATTTCTAGCAATTTCATCTTCTCTTTCCCACTTAGCATGTAATTCAGCTAATAGTCTAACATTTTCATCAATTATTACTTGTATAGCATTAGTGGCTGCAAAGGGATTCTCATTAGTTTCAGGTTTAGCAGCCATTTTATTGAAATAAAATTGAGCTTCAGCCAAAGAAGCTATATTTCTTTCAGCATTAGAGAGTTTTTCCTCAATAGTTTTATTGAAAGCAGTTTGTTTACTAATAAAGTCTTTGATCATAACTTCAAGTTCAGAGGGAGCACTCCTATTATTGTTGTAATAATTTCCATAAGCATTACCATTGTTGGGAGGATATGGCTTATAATTGTTGTTACCAAAATTGTTCCTATAAGCATTATTACCAAAGTTATTATTTCTTATGAAGTTCACATCAACTTGCTCTTCTTGAGCAACCAAAGAGGCTAAAGGAACATTATTTGGATCAATATGGGCTTTCCCATTAACAAGCATAGACATAATAATATCAATCTTGTCACTCAAGGAGGAGGTTTCCTCAAACAGAATTAACCTTCTTACCTTGTGGAGCTCTCTCAGTATGCCATTCAGAATAATTAACCATCATATTGTCTAGAAGTTTTGTTGCAACACCCAAAGTGATGGTCATAAAGGTACCTCCAGCAGCAGAATCCAATAGGTTCCTTGAAGAATAGTTCAATCCTGCATAAAAAGTTTGGATGATCATCCAAGCAGTCAGTCCATGAGTGGGACAATTCTTAACCAAAGATTTCATTCTTTCCCAAGCTTGAGCAACATGCTCATTATCAAGTTGTTTAAACTTCATTATTTCACTTCTCATGGATATAATCTTAGCAGGAGGATAGTATTTTCCAATAAAAGCATCTTTGCACTTAGTCCAAGAATCAATACTATTCCGAGTTAAGGAATTCAACCATTCTTTAGCTTTTCCTCTCAAAGAGAAATGAAACAATTTCAGCTTAATAATATCTCCATCTATATCCCTATGCTTTTGCATCTCACAAAGTTCAACAAAGTTACTTAGATGGGAAGTAGCATCTTCATTACCAATACCAGAAAATTGTTCTCTCGTAACAAGATTGAGCAAAGCAGGCTTTATCTCAAAGAAAGTATTTTCAGCCACAGGTGGAGCAATAGGTGTGCTCATAAAATCATTGTTGTTGGTGCTAGTGAAGTCACACAACTTAGTGTTTTCAAGAGTAGTCATTTTTTTGGGTTTTCAAATAAGAAAGCAAACAAGTAAAACTATTTTTTTTGTGTTTCTGAAAAGAAAGCAAACTAGTAAAACTATTTTTTTTTTGTGTTATTGAAGAACAAAACAAGCAAACAAAGCAAAAATAAACTAAGCAAAACAAAAAAACAAAGTAAAGAGATTGGTTATGAGCGACTCCCCTTTTGAAGATGTCCTTGACTCCCCGGCAACGGCGCTAGGAAATCGCTTGTTGGCCCAATGCACGGCGCCCAAAAAATGCTTGATGGCGGTGTTGATGTAGAGGTCGTTGGGAACCCCAAGAGGAAGGTATGATGAGCACAGCAGCAAGTTTCCCTCAGTTATGAAACCAAGGTTTAATCGAACTAGTAGGAGCAAGGAAACACCCCAAAGGTGTTACTAGCTGAGCTTTGGCAGGGCGCACTACCGGTGCTAGTAGCAACGTGGAGACCTGCACAACATAACCACAGAACTTTGTCCCCAACTTGCGATGAGGTTGTCAATCTCACCGTGTTTTGCGGAAAACAAAGGATTAAACGTATCGAATGGAAAGAAGTAAAAGTTTGCAGAAAGTAAACACAAACTAGTAAAAGATTGTAGATTGAATGTAAAAGACAAGGACCGGGATCCATAGTTCAATAGAGGTGGCTCTCCTTAGATAGATAACATGTTGGGTGAACAAATTACAGCGGGGCAATTGACAAACACCGAGAAAGCAATATATGCGCATACTAATCATCTTGACTCCTTTGAGACTTGATTGGGCATTACAACATTATACAAAGACCGCCATCCAACTACATCTATGACTAATAATCCACCTTCAGGTTATCATCCGAACCCCCTCCAGTATTAAGTTGCAAGCAACAAATTATTGCTTTACGAACTGCGTGTAAAGTAAACAATACGATTGTTCTATGAACAAAGGATTGTTGTTTTCTCCCTAGTAGCAACATCACATCTAGTACCTTAGAGATTTCTGTCACTTCCCCAGATTACTAAAGGCATGAACCCACTATCAAGCATAAATACTAACTCTTGGAGTTGCTAGCATCTACTTGGCCAAGATAGCTACTAACAACGGAATGCATGCAAGATATCAAATAACATAGACATGATATAATCAACAATCAATCTGAAATAGCATCTCAATATCCATCGGATCCCCCAAACACAACATGCAGAATTACAAATAGATGATCTTGATCATGAACGGAGCTCACGAGATCTAAACATGAAAGCACAAAGGAGGAGAACCAGCCATCTAGCTACTACATGGATCCATAGTGCAAGGATGAACTACTCACGCATCACACCGGAGGCTTGCATGGTGATAAAGAAGGCCTCTAGGGTGAATTCCCCTCTCCAGCATGGTGCCAGGAAGAGCTTCAGATCCCTCCCGATCTAGGGATGTAGATGACGGTGGCTACAGACTATGTCGTGGATTTTTGATCGGGCACTAAGGGTTTTCGTCCCGAGAGCATCTTATAGTCGGAAGGGGAGGCCGAGGGGTTGCCAGGAGCGGCCACACCACCCCCTGGCGCGGGCCAGGCCTGGCTGTGCGGCCAGGTGGTGTGGTGGCCCCATGGCCCCTCCCTGTCTCGTATTCTGGCACTTGATGACTTCCCGAAAAATAGGCACTTTGACATTTGTCCCGTCCAATTCCGATAATATTCATTTTCTGACTTTCCTGGAACCAAAAACAGCAAAAAACAGGCAGCTGGCACTGTGGCTCTTGTTAATAGGTTAGTCCAAGAAATCATATGAAAAGTACTCCAATGTTGGAACAAAACACAAGAAAGTGGATAAAACTAAGCATGGAACATCAAAAATTATAGATACATTTGCAATGTATCACACGGGCCGACGATGGACAAAGAGAGACGTTACTAGAGAGCACAACTCTGGCTTGACGCATTGGTTCAAGAAAGAGCTACTCCAGCTTCATCATGGTAAGATGCCTTCTACATATGAGGAAAAACTCATATTCACATTGTCACAGGGCCCCGCGATGAACATGATGACCTATCAGGCGTACGACATCAACGGTTACACATTCTACACTGAGTAAAAGGGTAAGAACAACGAATATCAGAACTCTGGAGTCACGATGCTATCCTACACAGACGAGGAGTCCACTATCAAGGGGAGATTATTCGGTAGGATCGAGGAGATCTGGGAACTCGACTACTGTGGAGGCAAGATGCCGATGTTCCGGGTCAGATGGCCAAGAGCGTCAAAAAAGAAGACTGGTATTTCACCACGATGGTTATACCCGAAGCCAAATCATCAAAGGCGTCTGACGCGAACGTCCAAGCGAAATATGAGCCCTGGGTACTGGCTTGTCAGGTGTATCAATGCTTCTACATTATCGACCCTGTAAAGCCTAGCCATGTTATTGTTAGGAGGGAAAAAAGAGCATCATTGGAATGGAGGGAGCGGCCACCGAGCAAGACTTCGACAAGTACGGTGATCCGAAGATAGAAGAGGAATTCGACAAGTAGTTTGGCAGGTCTAGTGTTGCATCAGGAAGAAGGAAGACCACCCTACCCGCTAAAGGATGTCCGTAGACAAGAAGAAATCCCCATGTTCCCGGCCTAATTATTCAACCGCGACGAAGAACGGCAAGAAGATCACCGTGACGAGACGACGCTAGCTCGTTCGGAATTGACATCGCAAGAAGTGACTTTTTTATGTATGCACGTACATCAAGTCAACAAAACTATACATGATACATCTGGTTTTTTGAACAATAATCATATACATAATTCGTGGTTTTTTGGAATAATTTTTTTATCTATTTTCAATTGTACATGTGTTTTTTCTTTTATATTTTTAAATGTTGAATTGTTCATATTTTAAAAATACTAGACAATTATTTTCTAATAAATAAATATTACTAGGACAAACAGTAATTCCAAACTTTGTTAAATATATTTTAAAATTAAATAAAAAAATGGGGGGTGTCAAGATTCCAACGCAGCACCTGGGAGTTTAAACCAACCAACCCCTCATAGTAACTAGTAGGAGATGCACGTGTTGTTGCCAACACTACACAGCGCACCGTTTTGAGATAAGTGTCCAAACTCAGTGATAAATTCTGAATCAGTGCGCTACGGATATGTTATCCGTGGAGAACCTGATGTGGGCAAAGGGAAGGGAAATGTAGCATGAGCTAAGTGCCCAAACGTGGTATTTGGAAAAAAAAGGAAAATTTGTTTCCGTATTGGAAAGCAAATGGAAGGAAAAATAAAGAAAAATATAAGTTGGACCGGTTTTGTTTTGGTACATGTAGACTTCACCAATATTTTATTCTTTTGCAAAGAGAAGATTGCTCGTGAGGAGTACTGTTCTGTACGTGTTGGAATTGCTAGTTTCGATTGGGTGAGAATTACGTTCGGTTAGGCAGAATCTTGTGTGATAGCCTTAGTAAACAAAGAAAGTTTTGACCGGATCGCGTGGAGTCAGTTCGAGGTGGACACGATTTCGTTAAGTTTGTTGGTCATATGGAGTTGTTGGTCACGTGGAGTCCGGCAGGAAAGTTAAAAAACGAAGCAAAATCTGATTCAGGTCAGTACAAAGCGAAGGAAAGTGCAGACTTGGTATGTATAAAATCTTGGTCCAAATTTCAGAGGAGTCGTATCATTTTTCAAGTTTGTGAAACAGTCTATGGATATCATCAAACAGTCTACGGACACTTGTTTCAGTTGGATGCATATTCAAGTGTATTTAGCTTATTTGATCCATGGTGTACAGGAATTTGTACTATCTGTTGTGGGTCATATGCCTGGTATACCATCGGTTGCCGTTGGGGGATGCTTGTCTCTCGGTCAGGTTGATGGTGTCAAATACCAAAGAGCGACAAGGGAAGTATCAAGTCAAGCAGGCAAAGAGAGAGGATGAGGCGTGGAGGGCGAGCAAGACATGACGATAGCTAGTCGAGCAGGAGGATGAGGCGTGGAAGACTGGCGAGGCTTAAAGACAGAGTATGGCGATGTTGTTGATTTGACACCACCCACTTGATATCATCTTCTAGCGTTGAGGACAACGGATTTTCAAGAGGGAGAGGATGATGTGGGCATCCTATTACATTTTGATACACCAGGACAGCCAGCGATATGTAATTATTTAGTATAAGGTTGTATCAAATAGGCCCACATGCCAACTTAGCCGAACTCCTATTGGAGTGGTTTGTATCATGTTTATCTAGGAGTCCTAGTCGGCTAGGATTAGAGTCTGTATAGGTTCAGCCACCCCTACCCCTCTGTCCTATATAAACAGAGGGGTTCCACAATATTAGGGTAGCTTTGAGTTACCATAATGTAGAACTTGAAGTTCATATTATCACCGCCTCTTAGGGATCGGCGTGTGTGACGGCATCTTGGACGTTCGTCTAGTTAGGCAATAATAAAGGCAAGAGAGTTCTTGAATTTGTCAAGAGTTATCGTGCGTGCACGAAGGTCCTCGAATTTTTCAGGGTTGTCGAGCTTTAGCGTGTCTATTCTAGCGTGAGGTTTGTCGTTCGTCGTCGAGTTGCTCGTAGGATTGGCATTCCCCAATCTCCAGGTTACATGTTCCGCTCACGTTATTGGGAGATCTATCAGATCCATTGGATCAGGAGGTGCACCGTGAAAGATCGGGCCAAACAATCCATATCAAGGAACTAGCTAGGAACCCTAACCCTAGCAAGAGAGGGGAGGGGAGCGGGGGAGAGCGAGCCTCAAACCTGGCAGGTGGTGCTGGATGGCGGCAGGTCGTGGCAGCGCACGACAGGTGGTGGGCGTTGTCTTCTCCGCTGGTGGACGACGACATGTGGTCTTCTCCGGCGGCGGGCGGCACGCGGCAGGTGGTCTTCTCCACTGGCCGATGGCGGCAGGTGGTCTTCTCCGGTGACGGGCGGCGCACGGCAGGTAGTCTTCTCCGGTGGTTATTTCGGCTAAGGGGAAAGAGGAAGGAAGGAGAATGAGAGAGGAAGCAAGGGGAGAAGGGGCATGCGCGTTATTTTGGCTATGTGCCGAAACTCAGTGGCGCATCTTGAATCAGTTATGATATGGTGTGGCTAGATCTTTTCAGCAAGCGGATGGTGATGATGATGATGGTTGCTAGATAACTAGCATGTATCTATGAACTCTCCCGCTCGAACCCTGATGCCAATGCAACAACTCTCGAACCCTATGAGATATTCACAACACCACACTCTTGCGCACGTAGCAGTCGACCACGAACGGCAGCTTACAATCTACTAATTCCCAATGAAACAATATATCACACTTAATTGCAGCAGCTAATTCGATCAGATGATAATTTTAGAGGTTCTCTTAAGAAACAACTCCAAAACAGTTTTAACATGGTCTAAAGATAAAATCCATGAATTACAGGCCTATATAGAGGCTCCTGGACGTCCAACACATAGTTAGGGTCAAAACCAAATATATCTTTAACTTTCTTAACTTAAATGACTTTATTTATAAACTGACAAAAACTGACCGTTGATTTGTTTCATTTTCTGCATGCGGGTGCCCATTGGAAAGACCTCGTAACAAACCGGGTGACGTGCGGATGCCCATTGGAAAGACCTTGGAATTATCTTTCCAAGTACTTATTTTCTTAATTTGGAGTTGGTATATGGAAACCATGTCCTTTTCAGTTTCAGAGCTTCTGTCTGTCCGAACTGAACCTTCATTTTTGGTTGCCTTCCATCTCTCGGTCGCCTTCCTCCCTCTCCTCCCGCTGGTGCTGGTCCGATGGATATTAAATCTAGTCAAACAGTAACACCATGATTTAGGTAGTATAAAGTTCTTATAAACCAAAGTATCATGTCCAACTAAAAATGAATTCACCTTGTGATATTTTTCAATAAGGCTTAATATTTCCTTCTAGCTAAGACAACTAGAAACATCATATTCATAGAATATATCCTCATTATTCCTTCTCGTTCTTCCTTTAGGCTTTCTAGCTAGGGTTAGGGTTCCTAGCTAGTTCCTGCTAGGGTTAGGGTTCCAGGCTAGGAGATGGTTTAGGCCGGCACTCTCTTCTCAATGGTGTTCATGCCTGAAGCAGATGATTGTGGCCGTTGTTGTGTTTACAGTGAGAACACAACTTCACCTTGATAAATTTCTTCAGTTGATACACATTCAAACATTTTTATTATTCCATCATGAGTGTGCATGGAGATGTCGTGCCCCCATTTTTCAGTCACTACTGTTGTGCATGGAGATGAGTGTGGCTGCTGTTAATTTTTTTTATGCGATCCTCATTCTTTTCTTGGGAGTCCATCTATCTTTCTATGAAAGAAGTTTTTCATTTTGGACATAAAAATGATGTCTCAAAATCGCCGATTGTATGAAAATCTAAACTTTTTTCATGAGGAACAGTTATGTATTTTTATTGATACCCATTGTGTTGATCATGGCCAAGTATGCAATTTTTATCTAGTTTATAGGTTAATTGCTCTAGTTCTTCTGAGATGAAAATCTCTATTCTTCCAGTAGTAGCTTTGTTTAGATTTTAACTATTCTGAAAGACAAAGGAATTCATGATTTACTTCTTCGTATCAGTTTTTCCTTTATTTTTCTTCTGTATTTCTGAATTGCCTACTGGTTGATGCTTTAAGTTCTAGGCACAACTGATCCCAAAACTGAAAATGATATCCTATAGATCATATATAGGGCCTAGTATCTCCTTCAAATAATATGGCGTAAGTACTAAGCCTCCTCTGGTTTTGCACCAATCAAGGTCTTACATATGTTTTAGTAATGCCAGGCACGGTAACATGTATCAATGGAGCATGTTGTTAAATTTTTTGTTATATCATGATTTGAGCCTGGCAAATGGTTAGAATGTTTATCCTAGGCTTAGCGTGGTATCCTCCAATCTGCCCAGATTGATCTCAGGTGTGTTACATTACAGGCTATGTTTTTTTTATACAAACAGATTTAGGCACTAATACTCTTCAATTTTACTCAATGCCTCTCGGAGCATTGGACAACAAAGCTAGTACTTTTCAATGGACATTTGAACTAGGCAGCAACTTACAGTTTATTTTTTGTTCGAAAAAGGGCCCACATACCGGCAAGAGTTATGTACCTAGCGATTTATGTATTTTCATGTTAATGTGTATGTGACCGTGTACAATTTTATTGAGTCAACCGTTCATGAAAATATATTTCTATAGTTGGCAATGGACCACAACAAACATATAAATTTCTTTCTATTCATATTTATGGCATGTAAGCAACTAGATGTAGAATTCAAAGCCAATAGCTAATTGGTGGTTTTTTCCTCCTCAGGCTTATATTTGGTTTATTCTCTCTACAGGTCTTACTAGGGAATTCTGTTATGGAAATGGTCTTATTAGAGCTTCTTTTTTATGTTTAGAAATTTGGTGAGTAGGACAGTCTCATATGCCATAGAATTCAAAGATTTGTCTTCTGAAACTATTACTGTGGGATAGGGTTAAGGCTGTGGTGTATATGAAGTTTGTTTCCTCTTTGAAATAGATGAAGATTGGTTCCTCTTTGATTGCACTCAAGTCTATATCATGTGTACACTATCATTTTTTAGTTTTGGAAACATGTTCTTCTTCAGGTTAGCTGCAGCACACTGAGATTGTTTTAGTGTTAATACATGCTCTAGTGCACTTCAACATCACTTTTGTCAACAGATTGAGGATATTGCCATCTCTACAGACATAGTGATAGCATTTATATGCTTTCATAGGTAGTGAACTTATACAGAACGGGAAAGCCCCTTAATGGGCTTGCTGTTAATTTCTGCTTGTACACTTAACTGCTTTGTTTACTTATATGATACAATACACAATTATATCTTGATGTTTATATGAATGGAAGATGCTTGTAATTTATCTATACATTCTGTTCTGAGATATAGTGGCTAAAATTTCCTTCATATGGTGCTTATCAGAATTCTCTTCTATATTTTTCTATGATGGTGCTATAATGGTATTTTGAGAAGCTTATAATGGTGGTGGTGGTGGACATTTTCTATATATTCTTGTATGAATTAGTGTTGGTGGACATTTTATGTATGGGGTCGCCCTTTGGATAAAAATTCTGAACTTTTTTCATGAGGAACAGTTATGTATTTTTATTGATACCCACTGTGTTGAGCATGGCCGAGTATGCAATTTTCATCTAGTTTATTGGTTAATTGCTCTAGTTCTTCTAAGATGGAAATCTCTATTCTTCCAGTAGTAGCTTTGCGTAGATTTTAACTATTCTGAAAGACAAAGGAATTCATGATTTACTTCTTTGTATCAGTTTTCCTTTATTTTTCTTCTGTATTATGAATAGCCTACTGGCTGATGCTTTAAGTTCTAGGCACAACTGATCCCAAAATTGAAAATGATATTGTATAGATGATATATAGGGCCTAGTATCTCCGTCAAATAATATGGCGTAAGTAGTAAGCCTCCTCTGGTTTTGCACCAATCAAGGTCTTACATATGTTTTAGTAATGCCAGGCACGGTAACATGTATGAATGGAGCATGCTGTTAATTTTTTTGTTATATCATGATTTGAGCCTGGCAAATGGTTAGAATGTTTATCCTTGGTTTAGCGTGGTATCCTTCAATCTGCCCAGATTGATCTCAGGTGTGTTACATTAGAGGCTATGTTTTTTTATACAAACAGAGTTAGGCACTAATACTCTTCACTTTTACTCAATGCCTCTCGGAGCATTGGACAACAAAGCTAGTACTTTTCAATGGACAGTTGAACTAGGCAGCAACTTACGGTTTATTTTTTGTTCGAAAAAGGGCCCACATACCGACAAGAGTTATATACCTAGCGATTGATGTATTTTCATGTTAATGTGTATGTGACCGTGTACAATTTTATTGAGTCAACCGTTCATGAAAATATATTTCTATAGTTGTCAATGGACCACAACAAACATATAAATTTCTTTCTATTCATATTTATGGCATGTAAGCAACTAGATGTAGAATTCAAAGCCAATAGCAAATTGGTGGTTATTTCCTCCTCAGGCTTATATTTGGTTTGTTCTCTCTACTGGTCTTACTAGGGAATTCTTTTATGGAAATGGTCTTATTAGAGCTTCTTTTTTATGTTTAGAAATTTAGTGAGTAGGACAGTCTCATATGCTGTAGAATTCAAAGATTTGTCTTCTGAAACTATTACTGTGGGATAGGGTTAAGGCTGTGGTGTAGATGAAGTTTGTTTCCTCCCTGAAATAGATGAAGATTGGTTCCTCTTTGATTGCACTCAAGTCTATATCATGTGTACACTGTCATTTTTTAGTTTTGGCAACATGTTCTTCTTCAGGTTAGCTGCAGCACACTCAGATTGTTTTAGTGTTAATATATGCTCTCGTGCACTTCAACATCACTTTTGTCAAATTATTGAGGATATTGCCATCTCTACAGACATAGTGATAGCATTTAGATGATTTTATAGGTATTGAAATCTTATACAGAACGGGAAAGCCCCTTGATGGGCTTGCTGTTCTGCTTGTACAATTAAGTGCTTTGTTTACTTATATGATACAATACACAATTATATCTTGATGTTTATATGAATGGAAGATGCTTGTAATTTATCTATACATTCTGTTCTAAGATATAGTGGCTAAAATTTCCTTCATATGGTGCTTATCAAAATTCTCTTCTATATTCTGCTATGACGGTGCTATAATGGTATTTTGAGAAGCTTATAATGGTGGTGGTGGACATTTTCTATATATTCTTGTATGAATCAGTGGTGGTGGACACCACTTATGCCGGCGAACGCACCGACGTCGGTGAATAGACGGATGGTGGTGCCACCCCGACAAATAGGAAGAAGGCCGCGAGGAAGAATCAGGACCCGCCAACGCTCGGCACAGAGCACGACGAGTTCACCAAAATGACAGAGAGCGATGCACCCGTGGCGCCTGCACCCCTTGCCGCTAGGTACGGGATACAACTCGGGTGGATTGTACGGGAGACCATGCCTATCAACACGAGTGTAACATCCCAAATTTTGTAGATTCAGATGTTACTAGTAAGCATGCATCATATCATCGCATCATAGCATCGCATATCGAAAAATTTGCATCAGGTTTTTCTCAAACCCCATAGTCACTTATGGACAAAAGGGAGGTAAAACCTTTTTAACCACCAAAAACCGTTGCAAAAGTGTTATTTTATAATCCTATCCTAACCCACTTCTTTTTACAAAATTTTAGAAACAAGTTTCGTCTAATTCGGAGTCCGTTTGCAAAAGTTATCGAATAAATAGCAATTCAGAAATTATTAAAAGAATAAAAAAAAACTAAACTACCTGGGCCGGCCGAGCCAGCCCGGGGCTATCTGCCGCCCGCCCGGCCGGGTGGGCGACACGCAGCCACCAGCGGCCCAGCCCGCCAGCCGCCCGTGCCCGCCAGCCGCCCGCGTACGCCAGCAGCCCCCCAGCCCGCCAACAGCCCGCACACGCCCACCGCCGCTGACAGGCGGGGCCCTCCTGTCAGCCGCCTCCCCGCCGAATCCGGCTCGGCCCGTCCGCCGCCGCCGCCGATTTCGGCGCGGACTCCGCGACGTCCGCGCCGAGTCTCCGCCTATATAAGCCAGGCACGCCTCCCAAGCAACCCTAGCCTTTTTTTTCGCCGCCTCCCCATTGAGCGCCGCTGGATTGCTCGCCGGACCGCGCCGCTGTCCGCCGCCAGCAGCCGCCGCCTCGGAGAAGGGGGACCGCCGCCGCCCTCGGGAACGCGATCGCGATGAGGAGCCAGTCCCCGTCGTCTAGCTCGCCGGGCCGGAGGAGCATCTCCGCCGCCGCCGACCATCGCCGGAGGAGCTCCGCCGCCCGACAGTTGCCGCCGCCGGTAAGCGCCGCCCACCCCCCTCGCCGACCGTTGGATCTAGATCCAACGGCCCAGATCCACCGACGCCGCGGGCCAACCGCGTCGCGCCGCGTGGCAGCGCCACATCGATGCCGCATCGCCCCCGCGTCGCGTCACGCGCCCCCGCTGGCCCACTCACATGGTGCCACGTGTCGCCGCGTCGCTGGCCTTTTAAAAAAAAGGCAGAAATAGCTGAGATCTTGTAAAATTCATAGTAATTCGATTAATAGTGCAAAAATTGCGTATAATATACCGTTGGATTCATATTTTCGAGTAGAACACAGATCTAGAATAATATTACTGTTTTGCCACAGCAATCTTGCAGTAGAATTAAAAGTTTAGATTGGAGTATTTTAATTCTAGAAATTTATCCGTAGCTCCGTTTTAGTTGATTCTTGTTGCGTTGGCTTTGTTTTGACAATACCTTATGTAGAAAATTGTCATTTCTTGCTTAGGGTGTTTAGATCTGTTTCAAGATAGATTAGAGCTGTAGATCTAGTTTCAAGCCTGATTAATTAGGGTTTAACCCAAAATACTTAAAATCTGTGGGAGATCATTTCTAATGACATCCCCAACTCAACAACACCCCTGGTTAAAACCCTTGGTCGAAACCAAATTCACTCTTGCATTTTACCATGTTGCGTGCATGCATATTTGACTTCCTGGATCGTTTTGTGCAAAACGTGATTGATCCCATGTTTGTTTCGTTAGATTGCTCGAAGTGCGCTAAGGAGTTTTGTTGTGTAGATTACTTCTCGGATCAAGGCAAGTTACACCATTTGTTCATATTAATGTCCTAGTTTTTGACTATGCATGTTTTACTCTTCAAATTCTGTAGTATGCATGTGTAGGATTTTGGTAGATTCTCTTAGTATTATTTTTCAAGTGCGGTTTGTAGTATGCCATGAGTAGCTTTATACTTAGGAATTTCCCATCCTATTAAGTTCCCCTGTTTTTGCTAAGTATTGCTTGCTATGCTATAAATACACTAACTACCATTGGGGGGTTCGAAAGACTCAAAATTTTCTAAGTATGATAGCTCTCTCGAGCGAACTTTTCTTCTCCAAAACCCCTTCAAAATAAAACTAAGTTTTCTTCTGGGCGGAATGGTTGTCGGGACAACGAGTGAGATTTTGGTGGAGGACGGCCGCCCAGGAATCAAAGAAGTCTGCCATGTTTCAGAATTCAGAAGCTTCCCGTGCAACCACAATACATATGGGCTCTGTCTTGGCTTAGTACTTAGTGGGAAACCTCACCGGGGGTACCAATATTTGGAGGTTCTTGGCACGGTTGGATCTAGCTAGTAGAGGGGCTACTAAGGGAAGGCTTCACCATGGTCTTGTCTGTGAAAGGACTTGACCGTGGATTGTGGGGAAAGTGCACAACCTCTCGAGAGTATTGCAATCTGATCGATCAGCCGAGTTCACGGAAAAGAACATCTTGAGCATCTGAAGGAATGGAACCTCTGAAAGATCTTCCTCTCTCTCTTTTCCAAACTTACGTTTTCAAACCCTATGGCGTGCGTAATATCGCTAATAGGTGGGATTTTGGGGACTTGGTGTGTCATATCCAAGTAACTTGGTGCGTAATATCCAAGTGCCACTTGGTGAGTAATATCCAAGTGTTAGGTTGTTTGGGAACTTGGTGAGTAATATCCTCGTGTTCCATTCGACCCTATTTTACTTAAACAAATGTTTACAAAGTAGGATAAAACTCTACCTATTTTCTTCTTACTTAGAGAAAATTGGCTTTATGCAAATAAACCCCAAAGCCTACTCTAGCCTTGCATGTAGAGTTAGTCTTGTTCTTTCCTTGGTGTAATTTGCCAATACATTCAAAGTATTGACCAACTCGTTTGGCTGCACGTTTTATGTGTAGAATTTGGAGATCGTTGAAAGGTGCGCTAGGATCACGAGTCTTCACTCAACCTGCCTGTGGCATTGATGGGACTCCAAGTTGTATATATTTTTGCTTCTGTTGTAATAAGGTAAACTCTGGATTATTCGATTCATGTAATAAAGACTTGTGTTTTACATGATATTTCATCGACTGTGAGTGCTAGCTAATGATCCAGGGACTAGCATGTTAATCATAGGGACTTAGGATCTTTATCAATCCGAGGTCACTACACTATACCTAGCTCAATCCTCGAGGTCTTGGTTACCTAACAAGTCCTTAGATTGAGGAAAGAGAGGATACAATAATCATCATGTCATATGAACTAATACATGATCCCATCTATGCTAAATAACATGGCTAGGCCAAATCCCTTAGCCCAAGGAGAATTACTCACACATAGAGATGAGATCAAAGATCATAAACATTGTAGTGGATCCATGAGAGTGATAGCAAATAGTCTTACAATGTCACCAATCGAAGAAGAGATCTACTATTACAAGTGGTGGAATATGGGTATGGTGGTGGAGAGATTAGATCTAAGTCTATTCCTCTGGCGGCTCTTTGGTGTTTTGGATGGAGATCTGGAGGCGTTTGATAGTCTTAGGAGCATTGTCGATGGCAACTATACCACTAGAACTATAGGGGTTCCTTCACGAAAGTTGTTCTGTTTGACCTAGCGGTGTCGATGGCAACTATACGACTAGAACTATACGGCCAGAATTTTATTCCGGTCGTATAGTTGGTCGTTAAAGCATCTGCCTCCACTTCACGGCTCCTGATTTTTTGGGTTCTTGGAAATCTCATACCTTTGACTTTAATGTAGTGATTCCCATCATCAAACATCATTATCTGCACAGGTAAAATAGAAAGAAAGGATTGCATACCCCTTTAACCATTAGGCATTAGTGGCAGGGTTTAGAGAGATATTTCATAAAAAATATGAATAATATCCAGTTTAAATGTGGGCGTAGATGGCTATATTTCAGAGCCAGCAGCCGCCGAGCTCACCACCCTTGTAATCCACTCGGAGAATACAATCTAGTAGGAGTAGGTCTTTACCCTGCGGGGGACCGAACCTGGGTAAAACCCTATGCCCTCAATCTCGCACTGCAGATGGAGACTCGCTCTTGCCCCAAATCCTTTCAATCGTTACCCCTGGTAGCGACTGCCATGGTTATTCCCACGACAGTGGCGCCCACCGTGGGGAATAGTCGGTCAAGCCTGAGTTCTGCGGCGAGATCATACTCTCCAATCAATCGGCCGATCCCCACCAGTCGCCAGTGGCGGGTTCCTCTAGATCCTGCCGAGCAACTACATCCCAGCATCA
Source organism: Avena eriantha (assembly GCA_910589775.1). Classification (NCBI taxonomy): domain Eukaryota; kingdom Viridiplantae; phylum Streptophyta; class Magnoliopsida; order Poales; family Poaceae; genus Avena; species Avena eriantha. The sequence continues at coordinate 129,650,448 of OU342740.1, forward strand.
CGCCTAGTTACCCATGTGGCGGTGATACCGATCGGCTCCATCAACCTCTTCGCCAGATTCACCGACGCCATCGACCCGACGGTAGTGATTGTCGGATCACCCCCGTGTGACCAGATCTTAGATGAGCAGGTCCGCTCCATCACCCTCCTTGCCTCCAAGTACGACTCGGCTACCAACAACGCGGCCGAGGACGACACGGCCCTACGCAACAACTCTTACTTCGCAACCCCTACCTTGGTTGCCGGATCCATCACTGCTGCGTCACACGAGGACTCCATCATACGAGTCTCCAACACTGAGGACTTCGAGGACCCCTCCATACTCAGGATCTTCGACTCTTGACTCCGGATCGGAGTCTCCTGACAACTTCTGTGCCAGATCCAATCTCTTCAACACCATGTACATGGCAAGCAGCGGCAGTGCCATGCTAGATCCTTTCTCCATGCCAATCCCACTAACTGCAATGGCGACGGAGATCGAGGAGTAGTGCCAACAGCTGGAGGAGGCAACGCGCGCAGAGCAGGATGAGCGCGATTTTTTTTGCCTCGATTAGCAGACATCATAGGAGTTGTCACTTTACCACCAGCACCGCATCAGCAGACGCCTGAACTCTAATGTCTAGGGCCGTGCCCTGAACTTTGATGACGAACACAACCCTGCTCGTGTGGCTGAGCGCGAGTACTGCAATGACGCGCCACCTAGCAGCAGTCTCCCACCAGCTGGGGTACCTACGACTAGAGCTACACCACCACCCCGCTGCTCGCCTCCACCGGAGCAGCCATGGATCTTGATCTCCCCGCAGGCGCGTGACTCCAATGCGCTCCCCCTCTACTCCACCCCGATGGACAATGTCATCGTGGGACAAGCTGTAGCCGCCAACCTCAACATCATAGGGGAAGGTGCGCTACAAATCAAGTATGCATAGGCCCTATTCTCTAGGTCTATCGAGCGGCCGCCCCACCGTTGCCAATGTCATGAACTGCCATCTGGCCGAGCCCCTGCAACTCCAGCCGCGGGCAGCAAACCCCGCACTCTCCACCAACGAGCCACGACCTGTGAACAACACGGTTGCCGTGAATAGTCAACCAATCGATGCGTGGATCCACATCTTCAACAACCAGGCCTACCGGGCACGTCAGCCGAATGATCTGAGGTATACCCTCTCCAACCACAGTGATCGCAAGCCCGAGCCAAGAGGCTCCCTGAGCCGAGTCAGCCCGCAATGCTACGGACCAATGATCCGAGGCAAAAAGTACCCTTCCACCTTCAAGGGGCCAACGTACGACCCAATGGTGTGGATCTACACATACCTCATAGCGATGGGGATCGCCAACCACTTCGAACTCCTCGCCGCTCGCTACCTCCCCCTAATGATGGAGGGAGCGACCCTGGAATGGATCTACACCCTCCCTATGGACAACATCGACTCGTGAGAGGACATGCGGGAAGCCTTCATCAGGAACTTCGTGGGTTCCTACACCCACACCACCACCATCAAGGACCTGGAGTGTTGTATCCAAGGACTCCGGGAGTCAACCCGCCACTAGGTCTAAAGGTGGCAAGACATGTGGATCAATGCCTCCGACATCCACCCAGACACGGCGATCCACTGCTTCAAGAACGTGTACCAGTATGAACCTCTGATCAAAGTCATTGTGTTTATATTCCTATAACATCTAATGAAGTAATCCTAGTCCTTAGACCATGAGATCATATTAATCACTAACACTGGAAGAGTATCTTGATAACATCAAACATCACACTTGGAAAGGGTGATTATAAAGGTGGGTTCGGTGCTACGAAAGTGTTATGTATCAAGACTGGGATTTTTCCATCCCGATGACAGATAGATATTCTCTGGGCCCTCTCGGTGATATCACATTGGTTATCTTGCAAGCAAGTGTTGAGATCACTAGATTGTTATATCATGGGAACGAGAAAAGAGTACATGTTGGTAACGAGATCAAACTAGGGATGGAGATACCGATGATCGAAACTCGGACATGTAATATATCGCAAGACAAAGGGATTTAGTTACTAACGTTAAAGGTTCTCACGATCACAGAAGTAATCGTAGAATGTGTAGGAGTCAGTATGGATCTCCAGGTCCCACTTCTGATTATTGATCTGAGAGGGGTCTCGATCATGTCTGCATTATTCACGAACCGTAGGGTGACACACTTAAGGGACACTAACACCATTTGGAGCAAATATGTTTCAGACGAATGAATTGCAAAGCACTAGAATTATTTCAATAGACACCGAAACTGTTTCGGGTGAAATTGCTGAAATTGGTGCTGCATGTAATATTGAAATGTTGCAGGGAGTTTTATGTGAATATTTTTTCATTAAAGTAATTAACAAAATTCTGAATAATATTAATAAAAGAGTTTTATTAAATGAGAGAGCATTAAATTTGGAGAAATTTAATGCATTTAAAGTAAAGACTTTAAAGAGGAATCTTAAGGGACACTTTTATGTGGAGGGGGTTACCACCACATGAATGGGGGAGGTGAGGGGTCACCCCCCATGGGGCACCGGTCATGGGGAGGGGTACCCTCTCCTCCTATGAAAGGCCACCCCTCTCACCCTTCTTCCTCACACCTCCTCGTGAAGGATCTCTCTCTCCCTCTAGTATTATTCCCCCATGGTCTCGGATTAGCGAGATACATGTTCCTGGTGGTATTTCGTCTAAAAGGAGTTGCTGCTTCCGCTGCATCACTGGAGCAAGGAGGCGGAGGTTGTTCGGTGTCCGGAACGTGTGTGCAAGTGCAGATGCGCTGCTGGTTTGCGGTGCTAGGATTTCCACACAATCTTGAGATCGGCAAGCGAATGACTACATAATCCATGAGTTCCTACTTGTTAACAAACCTTTGTTATATTTGAGGGTAAGTTATCCATGGATGTATATCCACTCGTTGGTTGTATCTAGTAGATAGATCTTGGTGTATAGTTCTCATCGTAGGAAATTTTTTGTTTTCTCTGCTGCGAATCCTTTAGTGGTATCAAGGCCTGATCTATGCGTAGGTGCTTTGCACGGGTAGAACACATAAGAGTATGTGGGAGGTGATGATCATGTTATTGCTTCTTATATGTACTTTGGATATTGGTGGCATAGTGGGATGAAGCGGCCAGGACCAACCTTACATGTCATCGCACATGAGACCGGTTCCACGACTGACATGCAACTAGTTTTGCATAAGTGGCTAGCAGGTGTCAGTCTCTCCTACTATAGTCAATATCTGATTTACAACGAGTTGTTAATAATTTGGTTATCATCGTTGTCGTTCTATGTTCGTAGGGAAGAACGGTTCTATCTTCGAAAGCCCTAAGCCACGTAAAAACTTGCAATTGATAAATTAGAAGCATCTAGTTTAGATCATTGTTGGGCTTGTGTCATGATATGGTAATGTTGTAAGTTGATGTATAGTTGATACCCTTACAACACACCTAACATGTAAGTTCCATAGACCTTGGCCTTACACACAAAGGAATGATAAAGATCATACCACGATGCATATTATTGTGATCAAATGCAAGAACCATATCATTTCACTTTACACATATGATTTTTCCATCTAATATTGCTTGTTTAGCGTTTTAGTAGAATTATAAGATGATACCTCATTTAGATATCAAGATAAAAATGTGTTCATCCTTAAGTACGCACCGTTTATGTTTTGCCGCTTCAAGACATCACATGATGACCGGGTGTACTTGAATCCACGATTATATTTCAGGTGTAAGACAGTTTTACACACGTGAGTACTAAGGTTCTTACTTAGCGAGCCTAGCATGTACAGACATGGCCTCGAAACACGGACCGAAAGGTTAAGCATGAGTCATATAGTTGATATGATGCCCATATAGATGCTCGCCTTTGAAGCTACACCGACTCACGTGATGATCGGACTTGGTGTAGTGAATTTTGTTCATGTAATCACCAAAAAGACACGAATGATGTTGTTTTTGAGTGGGAGCTTAGTTGAAATCAATCTATAATAAACTTAGTCTAAATAAACTTTACAAATTATATTGTAGATGGCACCACCTAGTTTTAATTTCAATGTGTTCATGGAGAAAGAGAAACTTGCTGCCAATGGTAGCAACTTCACCAAATAGGCCATGAATTTGGGGATTCTCCTCTTTGCTGCAAAAAAGCAATATGTGCTAGAAGCGCCGCTAGCCCCCCCCCCCCCAACCAGCTCCTAATTCCCCTGACGAGGAAAAGAATGTCTGTGACTGGTTAGGAGGACCACAACTTAGTTCATTGTGGCATACTGTATGGGCTAGAGCCAGAACTTCGAAAGCGTTTCGAAAATGGCAATGCCTTTGATACCATGGGTGAATTGAAAATGATTTTCGATACCCATGCTGCCATAGAGAGTTATGATGCTTTAGAAAAGTTCTTTAGTTGCATGATGGTAGAGAGTAGCTCCGTAAGTGAGCATGTACTCAAAATGTATGGGTACACCAATAAGCTTGTGTCCTTGGGAATAACGATTCACATTGACTTAGGCATACATCATGTTCTCCAATCTTTGCCACCTAGCTACAAGAGCTTCGTGATGAACTATAACATGCGGGGCATGAAGAAGACTCTCCCCGAGCTTCTGTCAATGCTTAAGACTACAGAAGTGGAGATTAGGAAAGAGCATCAAGTGTTGATGGTCAATAGGACCACCAGTTTCAAGAGAGACAAGAAGGGTAAACAGAAGGGAAAGAAGGGCGGCAAATATGTTGTTGCGCTTGAAAAGAAATCTCGGGTTGGCCCTATGTCTGATATCGAGTGCTACTATTGTAAGGGGACTGGCCATGTGAAGCGCAACTGCCCCAGGTATTTGGCGGACAAGAAGGCCGGCAAGGAAAACAAAGGTATATATGATATACATGTTATTGATGTGTACTTGACTAGTACTCGTAATAGCACCTGGGTATTTGATACTAGATCGGTTGCTAATATATGTACCTCAAATCAGGGTTGCAGAACAAGCAACTGCCAGCAAGGGGTGAGGTCAAGATGTGTGTCTGCAATGGATGAAGAGTTGATGTGATAGCGTCGGAACACTGCCTCGGGATTAGTTATAAACTTAAATAATTGTTATTTGGTGCCTGCACTAAGCATGGATATTATATCTGGATCTTGTTTAATGCGATATGGTTATTTGTGTAAATCCAAAAACAATGGTTGTTAGATGTATATGAATGATATCTTTTATGGTCATGCACCTGCGATGAATTGTTTATTTCTATTAGATCTCGATAATAGTGTTACACATATTCATAATGTTCATGCGAAAAGAATTAAACTTGATGACGATATATCTGCATATATGTGGCACTGCCGTTTAGGTCATATTGGTGTTAAACGCATGAACACACTCCATTATGATGGATTTTTAGAATCAGTTGATTTTGAATCATTTGATACATGTGAGCCATGCCTTATGGGCAAGATGACTAGAACGCTGTTTTCCGGTTCAATGGAACGGGAAACAGATTTATCGAAAATCATACATACTGATGTATGCGGTCCAATGAGTGTGTCAGCGCGAGGTGGATATCGTTATTTTGTTACTTTCTTGGATGATTTGTGTAGATACGGGTATATCTATTTGATGAAACATAAGTCTGAAACCTTTGAAAAGTTCAAGGAATTTCAGAATGAAGTGGAAAATTATCGTAATAAAATATCAAATTTCTGCGGTCCGACTGTGGAGGTGAGTATCTAAGTTACGAGTTTAGCACTCACATGAAAGAATGTGGAATAGTTTCACAACTCACACTTGTTGGAACACCACAGCATAATGATTTGTCGGAACATCGTAATCGTACTGTATTGGATATGGTTCGACCTATGATGTCTCTGACTGACTTGCCACTGTCATTTTTGGGTTATGCACTAGAAACCGCTTCATTAACTTTAAATTGGGCATCGTCTAAATCCGTTGAAACGATACCGTATGAATTATGGTTTGGAAACAAACCTAAGCTGTCATTTCTTAAAGTTTGGGGATGCGATGTTTATGTGAAGAAACTTCCGCCGGATAAACTCGAACCCAAAGCGGAAAAATGCATCTTCATAGGATATCCGAGAGAAACAATTGGGTATTCCTTCTATCACATATCCGAGGGCAAGGTTTTTGTTGCCAATAATGGATCCTTTCTAGATAAAGAGTTTCTCGTGAAAGGTGTGAGTAGTCGAAAGGTAGAACTTGAAGAGGTTATTGAACCTTCTCTTCATGAAATGGCTAGTGGCGCAACACCGAAAGTTGTTCCGAAGTTGACTTCACCAAATGAAGAAGGAACTAATGATAATGATCATGAAACTCTGAAAGAGGACACTACCAAACCTCGCAGGTCAAGCAGGACATGTGCAGCTCCTGAAATGTACGGGAATCCTGTTGTGAATTTCATGGTTGATGAAATGGATGACCCTGCGACATATGAAGAAGCGATGATGAGCCCGGATTCCAACAAATGGCTAGAAGCCATGAAATTCGAGATGGAATCCATGTACGAAAACCAGGTTTGGACCTTAGTGGACTTACCTCATGACCAAAAGGCCATTGAGAATAAATGGATTTTTAAAAGAAAAACTGATGATGATGGTAATGCAACTGTCTATAAATCTCGACTTGTCGCAAAAGGGTTTCGAAAATTTCAAGGAGTTGACTACGATGAGACATTCTCTGCCGTAGCGATGCTAAAATCAGTTAGGATTATGTTAGCAATTGTTGCATATTTCGATTATGAAATATGGCAGATGGATGTCAAAACTGAGTTCCTCAATGGTAATATTGAAGAAGAGTTGTATATGATAAAACTAAAGGGTTTTGTCGATCCTAAGGATGCTAACAAGGTGTGCAAGCTTCAGCGATCCATCTATGGACTGAAGCAAGCATCACGGAGTTGGAATCTCCGCTTTGATGAGGTGATCAAAGAGTTTGGATTTGTGCAAACTGATGGAGAGGCTTGTATTTACAAGAAAGTGAGTGGGAGCAATGTGGCATTTCTGATATTATATGTGGATGACATATTATTGATTGGAAATGATATAAAGCTTTTAAACAGTGTTAAAAGTTATCTAAATAGCAAATTTTCTATGAAGGACCTTGGTGAAGCATCATATATATTAGGTATAAAGATCTATAGAGATAGATCGAGACGCCTAATAGGGCTATCGCGGAGTACATACCTTGATAAGATTTTAAAGAAGTTTAAAATGGACAAAAGTAAGAAGGGGTTCTTACCTATGTTGCAAGGAAAGACTTGAGTAAGACTCAAAGTCCGGCTACGGCGGAAGAAAGATAGATAATGGATAAGATCCCCTATGCTTCAGCCATAGGCTCTATAATGTATGCTATGCTATGTACAAGACCGGATGTGGCACATGCTATTAGTTTGACTAGTAGGTACCAATCTGATCCAGGTTTAGAACACTAGATAGCGGTCAAGAATATCCTTAAGTACTTGAGAAGAACTAAGGAAATGTTTCTTGTATACGGAGGTGACGAAGAGTTGGTCGCTAATTGTTATGTTGACGCTAGCTTTGACACTGATCCAGATGACTCTAAGTCTCAATCTGGATATGTATTTCTTATGAACGGAGCAGCAGTTAGTTGGAGGAGCTCCAAACAACCCGTGGTAACAAGGTCAACAATGGAGACGGAATATATTGCTTCTTCAGAAGCAGCACAGGAAGCAGTTTGGATGAAAGAGTTCATTACCGAACTGGGTGTGGTTCCTAGTGTGTTGGATCCAATGGTGATCTATTGTGACAACAATGGATCCATAGCCAACGCAAAGGAACCAAGGTCTCACAAGAATGGCAAGCGTATTAAGTGCCAGTTTCACTCCATCTGTGAGCATGTCAAGGATGGAGATATAAAGATTTGTAAGGTACATACGGATCTTAATGTTGCAGATCCGTTGACTAAAACTCTCCCGAGAGCAAAACATGATCAACACCAGAGCTCCATGGGTGTTAGATTTATCACCATGTAACTATATTATTGTCTCTAGTGCAAGTGGGAGACTGAAGGGAATATGCCCTGAGAGACAATAATAAAGTTTTTTATTATATATATTCCAAGTATATGATAGATGTTTATTTTCCATGCTATAATTGTATTAATTTGGAAACATTAATACATGTGTGTTTAATAAACAAAAGGAAAGTTCCTAGTTATGGCTCTCTTATAAACTAACTCGTTGTTTAACAAGATGATCAAGGTTTCCTGATCATGGACATTGGATGTTGTTAATAACGAGGTCACAACATTAGTGGAATGATGTGATGAACATTCATCCGAAGTATAGCATTATGATCAAAGTCATTGTGTTTATATTTCTATAACATGTAATGAAGTAATCATAGTCCTTAGACCATGACATCATGTTAATCACAAACACTAGAGAGTATCTTGATAACATCAAATGTCACACCGTGAAAGGGTGATTATAAAGGTGGGTTTAGTGCTACGAAAGTGTTATGTAGTGGCTCATGGATCAAGAGTGGGATTTGTCCATCCCGATGACGGATAGATATTCTCTGGGCCCTCTCGGTGATATCACATTGGTTAGCTTGCAAGCAAGTGATGAGATCACTAGAATGTTATATCACGGGAACGAGAAAAGAATACATGTCAGTAACGAGATGAAACAAGGTATGGAGATACCGATGATCGAATCTTGGACATGTAATATATCGCAAGACAAAGGATTAACTTACTAACGTTAAAGGTTCTCACGATCACAGAAGACATCGTAGAATGTGTAGGAGTCAGTATGGATCTCTAGGTCCCGCTTCTGATTATTGATGTGAGAGGGGTCTCGATCATGTCTACATTATTCACGAACCATAGGGTGACACACTTAAGGGACACCAACACCATTTGGAGCAAATATGGTTCATACGCATGAATTGCAAAGCGCTCGAATTATTTCAATAGACACCAAAACTATTTTGGGTGAAATTGCTGAAATTGGTTCTGCATGTAATATTGAAATGTTGCAGGAGGTTTTATGTGAATGCTTGTTAATTAAAGTAATTAACAAAATTATGAATAATATTAATAAAATAGTGTTATTAAATGCGAGAGCATTAAATTTGGAGAAATTTAATACATTTAAAGTAAAGACTTTAAAGAGGAATGTTAAGGGACACTTTTATATGGAGGGGGTTACCACCACATGAATGGGGGAGGTGAGGGGTCACCCCCCATGGGGCGCCGACCATGGGGAGGGGTACCCCCCTCCTCCTATAAAAGGCCACGCCTCTCACCCTTCTTCCTCACATCTCCTCGTGAAGGATCTCTGTCCCCACTAGTATTATTTTCCCATGGTCTCGGATTATCGAGATACATGTTGCGGGTGGCATTTCGTCTAGAAGGAGTTGTTGCTTCCGCTGCATCGCTGGAGCGATGAGGCGGAGGTTGTTCGGTGGCTTGAACGTGTGTGCAAGTGCAGATGCGCTGCCGGTTTGCGGCGCTAGGATTTCCACATGATCTTGAGATCGGCAAGCGAACAACTACACCATCCACGAGTTCCTACTCGTTAAAAAAACTTTGTTATCTTCGAGGGTAAGTTCTCCATGGATGTATATCCACCCATTGCTTCTATCTAGTACATAGATCTTGGCGTATAGTTCTCATCGTAGGAAATTTTTTGTTTTCTATGCTGCGAACCCTTCAAGCACCATGGTGACGGGTGAGTCGACTTTGTCGCCAATGCCGGCTATGGGCCGCGTCACCCCAAGAACTTCCGCTGCGACGGAGGCAGCTACCACGACAGTGGATACTACCATGCCAACAATGCTATGAGGCCGAAATTTGACCCCGCAACTCTACTCTCCCAACCCTGTGTCTACCATATCAGGGAGCGTAAGCCTGCCACCCACACCATCGCTGATTTCCACTATCTCAAAGAGATCGAGAAGGAAAGGCGAGCAAAGGAGGGCAACAACAACGACCCTCTAAGGGACAACGTCAACGCTGGCGGGTTAGGCCACGCCGGCAGCTCGTTGCACACGTTCACTAGGCTCGGCACCAAGCGCTAAAAGAAGGTGCTCGCCCATGTAGTTGCCGTAAACATGGTGACTCAAGTCGAAATCCCCCGCTTCCTCAACTGGTCTGAACAAAGCATCACCTGGAGCTGCGAGCACCACGCGCCATCGATCGAGTACCCCGGGCGAGTTGTCCGGGTGGTCCAGCCCAAATTGGCTGACTACTGGCTCCCCAACACTCTGATGGACGGAGGAAGCTCCATCAACATCTTGTACCTAGACACCTTTAAGAGGTTGTAGCTCCTGTAGTCGATGGTCGAACCGACCCTCACCACCTTCCACGGCATTGTCCCTGGTCGGAAGGCGTACCCAATCGGCACGGTGCTGATGCCAGTCACCTTCGGCACACCAGCTAACTTTACCGAGCGGGTTGTCTTCCAGCTGGTGAACTTCCGCAGCCCCTACCACTGCGTCCTGGGGCGACATGCGCTCCTTAGGTTCATGGCGGCCCCACACTACGCGTACAACATGATGAAGCTCCTAGGGCCATGCAGCATCATCACCATCCACGGTGACCTCGACATGGCCGTGGAGTGCGAGGACAAAGGCGCCTAGCTAGCCAATGCAGTCATCACGGAGGAGACCAACCACATTGACAAGCTCGCGAAATACTTGAGAAACATTGACAAAGATGACCCGGTGATCCTAAAGAAACGAACGACGGCTAGCGCCGCACATGCAACCTTCGAGGCCTCCACGCACACCCGCACCATCGAGCTCATCCCAGGCGACATGAGCCAGAAGGTCATTGTGGGGACCAACATGAGCCCCGCATAGGAAAGTACGCTCATCGAGTTCCTGCGTGAGAATTGCGACAACTTCACATGGAAGCCATCTGAAATGCCTGGTGTCCCAAAGGAACTCGCTGAGCACAAGCTAAACACCGACCCCAAAGCCCGACCTATAAAGCAGTCTTTGCGTCCGTTCAATGAAGAGCGCCGCAGAGCAATCGCTGAAGCAGTATAACGGTTACTCGCTGTGGGCTTCATCCGGCCCATCAAGTACTCCAATTGGCTAGAAAACCCAGTCCTGGTAATGAAAAATAACAATACCTAGTGGATGTGTATCGATTACACCAACCACAACAACTCCTACCCGAAGGAGGAGTTCATCCTCCCGTGCATCGACCAGATCATCGACTCGATCATGGGGTTGGAGTCTCTGTGCTTCCTTGACGCGTACTCCGGCTATAACCACATCGCTATTGCGTTCGAGGACGAGGAGAAAATGGCTTTCATCACGCCGTTCGCTGCCTTCTGTTACACCGCAACGATGTTCGGCCTCAAGAACGCCGACGTGACCTACCAACAGTGCATGCAAGACTGTCTCGCGAGCCAAATTTGCTGCTACATTCACGTCTACATCGACGACGTGGTGGTGAAATCGACTTGCCAGAGCGACCTACTTGCCGACCTGGCCGAAACATTCTCCAATCTGCGGAAGTACAAGATCAAGCTCAACCTAGAGAAGTGCAGTTTTTGCATTCCCACTAGCCATCTCATGGGCTAAGTGGTCTCCAAACGAGGCATCGAGGACAACCCCTCCAAGATCGACACCATTGCATGGATCGGTAAACCCGAGTGCTTGAACGGCATCCAGAAGCTGTCCGGGCGAGTCACGGCTCTTAGTTGCTTCATCCCTCGGCTCGGTGAGAAGGCAATGCCTCTCCACCGAATTAATGAGGAAGAACCCCACATTCACGTGGGACGACAAATCAAACAACATGCTCAAAGTGCTCAAGGAGTTTCTACTCGCGGCACCAGTACTCGCTACCCCCTTGGACAAGGAGCCAATGCTCATCTACATCGCGACCTCCAGTCGAGTTGTAAGCGTCATAATGGTGGTCGAGCGACAAGAGGAGGGAAAGCAGTGCCGAGTTGGGCGCCCTATCTACTACATCAACGAGGTCCTCACCGAGTTGAGGCAACGCTACCTATAGTACTAGAGGCTGGTCTACCCGGTCTTCCGAGCCCAAAGAAGACTCCCAAACTACTGCCAGGAGCACCCCCATCACGGTCATCTCCTCCGCCCCGCTGCAGGAAATCATCCGCAACTGCGATGCGCTTGGGCGAGTGGCCAACTTGGTCATCGAAATCGACGTCCACAACATCAACTACGAGCCACGCAAATCGGTCAAGTCGCAAGACCTAGCCGATTTCCTCGCCAATTGGGAAGAGGCGCAACAGCTAGAGAAGCTTCCCTACCTCCACTACTGGTCGCTCCACTTCGACGGCTCCAAGAACTCGGACGGCACCGGGGCTCGGATCGTACTCACCTCCTCCAAAGGTGACAATCTCGGATACATGCTGCAGATCAACTTAACGCCCTTCACCAACGACATGGTCGAGTACGAGGCCCTCCTCCATGGCATGCCAGCTGCCAAGGAGATGAACATCAATCTCCTAAGGTGCTACAATGACTCCAACCTTGTTGCCACACAAGTCGCTGGCACCTATGATGTTGTCGCCCTACCATGATAGCATACCACCAAGCAGTGGACCAACTGGGGGCTACTTCACCGGTTACTCCGTCGAATGGATCAACCAGCGTAAGAATAAGGAGGCTGACACACTCTCACGCATTGGTCGCCTCACCAAACGCCACCTCCATGCGTCTTCCTCGACATCATCGACAAGCTGCCGGTCTCCTGTCAAAGGAGATCGACATCGGGATACCACTACAGCCCGAACCGGCCCTGGTTGCCATGATCACGAAGCCCAGCAACTGAACCGCACCCTACATCGCCTACCTAGAGCACACGGTCCTTCCCAACAATGAGAAGGAGGCATGGATGATCGTGCGCTAATGCAAGTCCTTCATCATCATCAACGGGGAGATCCACAAGCGCAGTGTGACCGGCGTGTTCCAATTGTGCCTGCAGCTAGAAGAAGGACGCAAGATCCTACAGGACATCCACACTGGCGACTCTAGCCACCACGCTGGTGTCCAGTCACTAGTCGCCAAGGCCATGCGCCACGGCTTCTAGTGGCTCACTACACATGCTGACACCATCAACATCGTCCAATGCTACGTCGGGTGCCAGAAGTATGCCAACCAGTGCACATTCCTGGTTCGATCCTCAAGAGCATCCCCATAGCCTGGCCATTCGCCGTATGGGGCATCGACATGGTGGGCTAGTTCAAAACCGCTCCATCAGGCTACACGCCCCTCCTAGTCACAGTTGACAAATTCACCAAGTGGGTCGAGGCGAAGCCGATCAAGAAATGCGACGGCAAGACTGCCACCAAGTTCCTCTGCGAGGTAATCTACCGGTACGGCTACCCACATAACATCATCACGGACAATGGAACCAACTTCGCTAAGGGCGCCATGGCTGACTTCTGCGAGGAGCACGCAATTCGACTCGACCTCGCCTTAGTTGCTCATCCGGAGTCGAACGGCCAAGCAGAGCGAGCCAATCAAAGCGACCCGAAAGATGGGTCGCCCAGGCAACGCGGTACCCAAGTTGCTTACAATTAGCTGTGTTTCCCAAAGTTGGCGTGCCAAATACTCAGAGGGTCTTTTTCGGCACGAATTCAACTTTACATTTCAATACAAAATATCAGGCTAACGGCCGTCAAGTTGGCCCTCCCTGTCAGCTTTCGCCGTTATGTCGCTGCCATCATGGCTGCCATGTAGGCTTGCAGCATTGGCGCATGCATCCTTTACGCGTCTTCTTCTTCCTCCGGGGCAGCAATCTGTGGTCGCGGCCATGGCGTGGAGCTAGACTTGGACGAACCTACTCGCCCTCACCATGGCCGCACCTATGGCACAGCGCGGGGACGGGAATTCATTCCCGGGTGAGATCTGTCACCATGCCGACCATGCTCAGTCATGTTGGCCTCCTCCAGAATCCGAGCTCGCCGTCGCCGTGGTCGCACATGCACCAGGCACGACGCCTTCCTCTCTAAACCCCAAAGCCACATCCACCTAGTTTGGCACAATGCCAACAAGGTGAAAATGCATCAAGTTTTCTTCTTGTGATTGTAGAAAAACATGTATGTACTGTGGCCGTATCATACTCTAATAATGTACACATATGTTGTTTACTAGATTTTCATTTGAAATTAGTAGCTCTGTGATGATGAAACATAGAGAACCTAAATGGAATGATGATGACGACCATGTTCTGTACTTTGCATTGCATCAACAAGTGCTCGCTGACGAAGCATGTTACCAAGAGAGTGGAGTTCATCAGCCATTGCCAAAAAATATGTGAACAAATCAATGAGCGATTCAATGCAAATACGTGCAGAAAAGCTAGATCCATGTCATCAATCATCAATAGGTGGCACATTCTAGTGATGCGTTCAAATGCGTACACCATGTATCATTTACTTGAAGTGGTTGTTACCCTGAGAAAAAATGCCTAGTATGCACATTACCTTTGTATGTTCTATCCTGCAATTCTATTGTTATGGGCATGGAAAGAAAAGCTGGGCTTCACTGAATATTATGCAATTAGGCCTAACTTAGTCTTACACAAAAAAACACAGCTTAGTCTTTACACAAATAAGCGTAACTAATGATAAAGATAAAGACAAATGGTTCATCGGATCTGCCAGTATGAGCACTAGGTCCCTAGCGCTGGTGGTATCATCGGAACAAACCAGAATGCTATGTTTCGTCGTCTGTCATTCTCCATCAAATCGTACGACCCCACTGATGAGCCAATTGTAGGCCCCCTCCCCCCGACGTGGATTCGGCTCCAGGTCGGATCTGGAGTGTCAACATGATAGGCGCGTGAGTGTGCAGCAAACACACAGTCTGCTATAAACACTAGAAGTGCTGGCACCTCAGCAGGTATTTCGTTAGCTTCACCAGCAGCAGCCTCAGCAGGTATTTCGTCAGCTTCACCAGTAGCAGCATTAGCAAGTATTCCGTCAGCTTCACCAACAGCAGCATCACCAAGCATTTCATTAGCTTCACCAGGAGTAGCAGCAGCTAGTTCTTCGTCAGCTCCACCATCACCACCAGCAGGAGCAGCAGAAGCAACAGCAGTAGCATCAGGAGCCAGGGCTTCCTGAGCAATTATAGGTTCAATAGCTCCAGGGGCTCCGACAAAGAAAGGGTAGTTAATCCCAAGAAACACAGATTATCCCTTCAGATTGTCGAGTTTGCTCCAGACTTGCTCTACTGGGTCTTTGGATGGGCATGCAGACCTCGAGAAAATGTGACACCGCAGCGATGGGTATTAAGAAAGTTGTGCCCCCATATGTTCTATTATATCACCAATGATGTTTAGTGCTCCCCTGATATGAATCCACATGATTTCAACATCCTGTTTCGTGTCGCCTCCGAGAGGTTCCAGGAACCAGCGTCGTGTCCCAAGTTCAGCATCTACTACTGCATCTTCGATCACCAGAGCTAGAATGATGCGCGAGGCTACGTGGGTACATGTGTGTTATCTACAGTCAGTAAGGAGGATTTTGAATGGGATTTTACATGCTATATGACACCATGACTCACCCCAAATGGATGGCTCCCAAACATGCACGTCGCCGCTAGGTTCAATGACCGCATAAATGCGTTGCGGTTTGTACAAATAGTAGCTGGAGGTGAAGACGGCGTCGACATACTTCTCCGGCCGCAGGAAGTCGTCGTGCGAGGCTGTCCATTCCTTGTATTCTGGGCATCTAATGAATGTGATTGCCTTGTCGAACACCGCTAAGAGGTCATACTCCCAGGTCTTCCACACCTCCCGCGGTCTATGTGGGAGCTGTACCTTCAGGAGCTCAAGTTCCTCCATGTTGAACCTGTAAGCGAAATCAGAAATGGGCGGCGGCCACCCGTTGTTAATGTAGTAGCGCCGACACCCTCCAAATATGGCAACGTAAGTCTCAACGATCTGTATCCATTTTGTAGAGTCCAAGTACTCCCATTCTGGGATAAAAGTACCAGCCACTCACCGTTGCCACCCACCTAGTTCTGGTCATCTCCCATTTCCATCTCTTCTTCTTCCTTGATATTCACCACTACTGATTCGGACCACTTATCCAGCAGCATCAGTTTTGCATGAATATTCTGCAGAGTTTGTTATCAGTTGGTACAATCACCTAGCATGGATTCCATTGCAAATACAATTTGACAACTCGACCTTCATATTAAAGTACACAAAATATCACCTAAATTTGAGTGTCTCCTCAGATATCGCCTAAATTGTGCCTGTGTCACTATGAAGATACCCAATATATGGAGTAGGAGAAGAGCCCCCAAGAACAAACTCCTGACGATGATCATAAACAACTCGGGGCATAACAGCCTTAAATCGTCTAATCTATTTTTTTTATTTTAGGAAACAGAATATTACCTAGCAAGCATTCCATTGGAAATCGAAATTGACAAATCGTCTATCACCTAAAGTAAGACTGTGTCACTACGAAAATACCAGAATATCAGGTGAGAGCAGAGCTTCCGCTGTACAAAATAGTCTTAAATGGTTCAATTTGTCCAAATCGCGCGTGCACACAAGACATTCGACGAAAGGAACATAGGATTCCGATGAGACTTCAACACATATGAATCAACGATATGACTCAACCAATAAGCAAGATACTAGAACTTACGTGGCCATCGCGGTCGTTTGGCCATTTGCTGGTATCGGGGTAAAGAAGGCCTGGCGTGCTGAACGGTTGTCCGTCCATGTCCCGCATTGTGAAGCGGTAGCCAGGGATGCAACGAGCGAGGTGGCTGGAAGAGATGATGTCCAACCCTGTGGCGATCCTATGCACGTTTGCGGCGCTGAGGTTCGGTCATCCCCAATACTCGTAGTGACGGTCGCCCTGGCCATCCGCGTCGTTGTCGCATGCATTTTGCTTCAGCATGCTGCTACCCCAAGCTCTACCCATAGCGGAAAATGGAGTCTGGAATCCGGTAGATTAATGGAGGCGATGTAATAAGGAGGCGGATGGATTCGAGAGGGGATGGAATCAGGGATGGGGGAAGTTGTTCGAGTAGAGAGTGACCCGGTGAGGAACCGCCGCTGCCGCTGGTTCTCGTCCACGTGGAAGACAAGGAAGGGGGCGTAATTATTGAGGGCACACACCGGAACCTCTAGACGTAGTGAAAAAATAAATCGTAAGAGAGAGAAATGTGCGGCCCGCCTTTCAATGAGTGAAGGTCGAGATGCGCAAACGTGACTACATTTGACTTGGATCATGCATGGCAGACCTCGATTCCACCGCATGCAAGTGGCGTAGAACAAATTTTAGGCAGTGCTAGCGTCGACGTGTAAAACCGCCATTTTTCTCCACCTTCACCCTACTACGAATGGTGGTGCACCATTCCAAATATTAGTAAGGGCGGTTCCAATCTTGCAGTAAGGAGTTTCACTTCTCCGTCTCATTTCCTCCTCCACGGCCTCATCCATTTCCTTCACCACGACATCACCCTCTTCCTCCGTATCCTTTCCCTCTTGCCTGTAGAAATAGACTTTTCGGATGTCTGAAACGACAGCAGGCAAGCGACTGCGTACTTCGACATAGAAGTACATGTCGGTAAGAAGATCAATGTCGTCTACACCACCGACCTCGGATGGTGTGCAACACTCTGAGTAATTACACGAGTTGGTTGCGGTTCGAAGAAAATAGGTTCGTAGGTCTCGACCTCGAGTACAGCCGCGATCACCATAGGATCGTTGTGGTGCAACTCTCCATGAAGGGGCACGTCCTCGTATAACAGCCTTTTTGCGAGAAGGGGGCTGACAGGATCTGGTAGACTTTGCTGTCTTTTTGTTCTTGATCCGTCTGTTTGCAAAAGTTATTGCTATATTATTTGTTTGAATTCATTTTCATGCTGGTGGGCGAAATGATCGGGGATCTGTTTCATGACTTTCTCGTGAACCAGAACATAACATTTACTAGTGTTGACATCACAAATGACACTAAACTGCTTGAAAGCCAGACTGTCAACATTAGAATCCCAAAGGAGTGCATAGTGGACATCTAGAAAATTTACTGGATCCCAAGGAAGAAGGGCGGCAGGACCGGGATGGCCGATCTTGCCTCCGAACTCATCAACCCTTGGTACGCTGACATGAAGGGCAAACTGCCGAGATGATCATGGAGGCATTTATGGCACGATTCCTAGGAGGATAAGCCACTTTTTGAACCTAATATGAAGTACGTTGCAATTGATGGGTATGTTAGCCACGAGCTGTAACGCCAGATTGTAAAATCTCGTTCCGGGCATCGCATCATTGAACCACCACCAAGGCAGGTTGTTTGCCCTAGATGCCGGAGTGTAGATGAATCTACAAGCCGGGCAAGCGACCGAAGGTATCTTGGGATCGGTTGCCTTCTCCAACAGGCTGGGATATAGACTTTTACTACATGATTGTTGTGTTTGTACGGGGCTTGTTATGTTTATGAAAACATGTTATTTCAAAAGTACACTATGTGAGCAATTATGAACTGATGTGTATTACGTTTGTCGAACTATAATTTGGGTTTGGTTATGATTGTATCCTTCGCTATAATCTAGGTTTGGTTATGACTTATGACTGTATCACACCTTATGCATGTCAGTCCTGGATTCTGCCGCATGCAAATGGCACAGACATAATTTGTAAGAATGAATGTTGAGCATACAAAAGAGGGAAATGTAATTCATACAGGTTAGCACATGGATCATACGAGCTTGGTTCTTACACACAGAATGCTTGGAAACTACATGCGGATAAAATACAGGCGAGATAAAACTAGGAACGAAATGCGAAACTAGTAGAGGTAAACAACACACTCACCCACCCGCCAGATCCTGTTGAGCATCTCGTAGCACACATACGCATCCCTGGCTGCGTACTTGATCGCATCGTAATCCAAGTTCCTCCACTCCCATCACTCGTGCAGGTGCTTCAAAAACTCGACTTTCATGCCGGCGTACTCGCGGTCGATGATGTCGGCAGCGAGTCTAGCCATGCTGGCTTTCCCCGTATCGCCATACGGTACCTCCACAAACGTTGGAGATCGACATGATTGACGACATGAACGAGGAGATCCCGCTCTAGCTTCGGAGTGTCATTCTTGATGTTGACGCTGGCGAAGTAGATCTCCCTCCTCTGTAGGAACTCGCGAAGCTCCGGGCATATAGATTTGGCCCTACATACGTGGTATAGGAGGCAGTGGTTGCACATGGACAGCTGCAAAAGCGCCGTCCTCTTCCTATCTCCGATATACTCGAGGCCAACGCCGGCGATCTTGTACCCGTCCATCTGCTCCTGTAGCCACCGCTCGTAGATTGCGATGACCATGGTGACCTCCGCTGACGCATTTGTGTGGACGACCGTCAGCTTGGTGGTGCCATGGGCGGTGACGGTGTACTCGTCGGTGAAGTCGCTGCCATCACCGAACACGCCGTACTTTGCGTCCATGGCAGCATCTAATGCGGCGGCGGTGGCCTAGGGTCGGTGGCGGTGGCTGGGACTAGGTGTGGTGGTGGAGTGATCTGTTGCAGTGGTATGGCCTGGCATAGTCGGTGCCTGCGGCAGCGTCGATGGTTCTTGCCGTGGTTGTGGCAGCGGCGGAAGGAATGAGTTGGGGATTTTTGCACAGTGATGTGCTGAGGAGATGGAAGGCGATGCTTAAATTGCGTTTCCCAATATTCCGGTCATACCCATGCGGAAGCAAGTTTGACCGGCGAGCACCGTTGGTTTCCAATCCTAGCGATTAAATTCGGCATCCGTCTCGGTAGGCGATGCGACGGGTGTGCGACGTGGCTTTGGCGTGGCAGAGACCGGTCACGTAGACCACCATCCCATTTGTGATCCGCCGCGGGTGCGCGATGCTGACACGACGTAACGTGACATGACATAAGGAAGTGTACACCTATTATTCCTGACAAGTTTAAGAAGTGTAAGCATAGACAGGGACCTAGCATCCCTGCACCCCCCCCCCCCCGCCACATAGCTGATCAGGCCTGCCGATTGCGCCAAGCTTGCAAGTTCCTTTCTTTAATTTGGTGATATAGTCTAGAATTTGCCAAATTGAAGCTCGTTTTCCCATGCTTCTATAAGTTTCTGTGTAGGCCACTTGTGTAAGCATGCACGATCAAGCAACTTTGCAATACATGTGTCGGTGGAAAAGCATGAGGTTTCAATGCACCACATAGTTTAGGGATTTAGAATAGCTACATTGTGGAGCTCTAGCCAAATTGCATGGTAAAGCCAAATTCAGCTTTTTGTCAGATTTAGCTATAGATATGTCTCGTTTGTCCTCACTTTTGACCTCCCGATATTACGAAGACCTCACATGCACTCGGAGGGGGGTGCCGTCTGGTCAAATGCTTGGCCATTACATGCGCCGTGACGCCTAAATTGGAAGTTTTTTTGTTATCTGGCCTATTTAAGAGCGCCTTTTCCCTTCTCTCGCTAATAGTTGTGTTTTTTTGCCCAAAAAGGTAGGGAATCTAGAGCAGCTTCTCTCTTCATTCATTGTTCCTTTTGCCCTCATTTTTCCCCAATCTGGTAGCAAATCTAGAGCAGCAAAACTAACCAGCACCATAAATAAATTCAGTAAAAGCGCAGATGTAGATAAAGCATCTAATATAGGTTATATTGTATGGTACTTAACGAGGTTCGACAATTAGGTTGCTCAGCAGCAGCAACTGACAGGCTCAACACATACAAGACAAAAGAAGCTACTTTACAGCAGCAGCAGCTGATCAGTGGCCCCTTGTGGCCTCTGCCAGGAGGGCCTCCGCCTCCTCCCTCTGGCACCTCCTCCACTTCTTGCTGCCCAGCCCCTTGACCTTGGGCGCCTTGGGTTTGATCGGGGGCATATGACCCTCCTCGATATCCACCTTCTGGAGGTTGCAGAGGTGAAGACCGAGCGCCTGGTGCTTGGCTATGAAGTCGTGGACATTCACGGACTCGCCGCAGGTCCTCACGTCCTCGGCATGCTTCACGAGGGAGTTGAAGTCCGTGTGGCGGAGCCTCCTGGTGGGGCAGAAGGGGCACCTGTACACGTCGCTGGCAAAGAAGTTGTTGTACTGGCCGGACTTTAGCCTCCTCAGCACATGACGAGTCTTGGTGTCCTTGGACTCGTCGTCGCTGCGGACGTCGCTGCGGACGTCGCTGCTATCCTCCTGTTGGAAAAAACAGTAGAGTGCAATAAGGACATGATTGAGATACTTTGATTTTATCAGGATTGATTATTTCCATAAATTAACCGATTGAGATCTCCCGATTATTCCCCAAATCTTAAACCAAATGGAATACTGATCCAAACTACGAACAGGGGGATTCATTGAAAATCGAGATCTAACACAAGAGAATTAGCTACTGTAAAAAATACGAACAGCCGAGCCCTAATAACATACGATCTAGCATCCAACGATGGGAACGGGGGAAGAACAAGGGAATGGGAGAAAACCCTGGTTACCTCCGACCATGGGTCGGCGATGCTGGTGTCATAGGGGTTCCTCGGCCTTATGTAGACAACCTCCTCGTAGGGGTCCCAGCTGAGCGGGATCTGTCCGAGACCGGCGGGGGCCTCCTCGCCGGTGGCTACGGTGGATGCGGGGACGGCGGTCTGTACAGGGACGGGGGGCTCCTCGCCGGCGGCCTTGGAGGCGCCGATGGCCACCACGCCATTCTTCTCCATCGCCTGCGTGGTTGGGGTATTGTTGGGTGTTTGCAGAAGGTGATGGGACAGTGGAGACGGTTGAGTGAGCGAGTGCGTGATGAGTGGGAGTGGGGAGGCTTCTATTAAAGGAGAAGGGAAGCAATGTTTCATTGCACTACCGTGCACGGCATACGCTACTGCACCATGCACAGCCACACGTGTCCGCTACCGCCCCGTGCACCGCACACGCATACCATGAGTCACGTTTTTTTCCCTCGTGTCTAACCTTGGCGATTCGGTTGTACTCAGTTTTGACCTCGAGCGTAACACTGGAAGTTTGGTTCCATTTTTTAAATCATTTTCTATTTTCTATTTGAATCCGTTTGTCAATCTTGCCCTTGGTTTTTAAGTTCTACTCAGTTTTGCCCTTGGTTTTTAAGTTCTACTCAGTTTTTCCCTTGGGTCTGCAGCGCTACTCAGTTTCCCCTCTCTTTGTATCCATCTCTCACACCTGTGCTCATCTTCGCTGCTACGCTCTGATTGGTCGAGATAGTTGTCACACGGATCGTTCCCACCAATCGTTGATCCTCTGTGATCAAGCGGACAGAATAACCCTTATATCTATCAGGGGCACCCCTCTATCCATGAAAAATAATGAGTATGCCACCGCAACTTTAACCATAAACAGATGAACTTGAATATAATTTGAAGGGTACGAAAATAGAAATCCCCATAGTTTAAGGGTCTAGATACGGTAAGAGAACTAAATATTATTAGTGGTCGGGCTAGCACAGTGACGGGTTGGTCGGCTAGAAGTTGTTGATTCCTAAGTAAGGGGACACTAGGCCGGTCTTGACATACTCCCTTAGGAATTTTCCATAAGTAGTGTGCTTACCTTGGTCGCCGACTTGTGTTTACTAGCCGGGATTTTACCGATGCCAACCGCATGCGGAATCAAGCTATGAATCCTCGGGTTGACTCATTTCTTATAGAAAGGGCACCGAGCTCCCCAAGTCGAGTGCGGAAAGGGATTATCCCACTCTTGAGCTTCTTGATGACATGGTGGCTCTTGTTGTCCATGTTCTCCTTGTCAGAGTCCATCTCACTTGAATCCACATGTAATGTATGGAATGCAAACCGAAAAGAGCAAAATAATAAATATATATTCCTTCCACCATTCTGAGTTACTTTCGATGCAATAACATGTCTATACAGGTTCAACAGTTCATTACGACCGTCTCCCCAGCTCGCTCCTAAATTAATGTGGTTTGTGTTCTTGATAACTTATTAATAAATAAATAATGGGGATTCATTCAGAACAGACTAGATCTCTCCATGTACCAGTTTGTATGTTCCATCTAATCATTAGGACTAGATTTTTTTACGACGCTAGGATATATTAAGCTCGAGCAGAAAATATGAAACATGTAGAAATAGATGTACCTCCGGGTACACGAGCGGAGCGTGTTCGTCGAACTCCACGTCCTCATCGCCTTGTGCTGCGTGATGGTCCTCCAGATCTGTCGCATGAAGCACCACCCCGTCGGCGATGCCCGCACACTCACCCCCACGCACTAGTTTCATGGAGAAGGTTTGTGCATGTACTTTCAAGATTGTGGGGTTTTACTAGATAGGGAAGAGAGAGTAGTCGATGAGTGCGAATGGAGGTCCTGATAGGTTGGGCTTTTAATGCCGAGACGTTTAGGCCTCCTCGAGTGCCCCGTTAGGAAGGTTGCGGCTGCCGCGTGGAAGGTTCGTGTGGTGGGGGCCCTGACGGAAGTGAGAGTGCAGACGCGCTGCATAGTAACAATGGTATGGCCCGTGGGCCGTGGATGACCAGTTGCCGTGTAGTAGACTTGTAGGCTTTGCAAACTAGATTAAACGTGACATGACCACTCGACGACTTTTTCCATGGACGACATCATGTTCCTTCTTATAGAAGTCTCGCTGAGGGAGACGTCCGTGCTGTTTAGTGCTGTCCTATGAAGTGCACGACGTGTGCAACGAGCCTCGTTGGATCACACAGGATCAACGGTTGGTTCGCACGATCCGCGTGACAACTGTGACAACCAATCAGGGCGTAGCAGATAGAGTGGGCACAAGTTTGGGCTTCTACGAAAGAGAGAGAGGAGCCAAAACTGAGTAGTATAAAAAAACCAAGGGCAAAGCTGAGTATTATAAAAATGGAAAGTGAGTGTGTTTTACAATGAAATACATCATGGCATACATTAAATAATGCCAAGATAGATCCACTAGAATTCATTGCATATTTGTTGTTTTCCACAAACCATATGGATCCAACAGTGTTCATTGCATGTGTGTTCTTTCCACAAACCACATATGTATCCACTAGAGTCATTACATGTGTGTTCCTGTCATGAACCACATATGGATCCACTAGTGTTCATTGCATGTGTGTTCTTTCCACAAACCACATATGTATCCACTAGAGTAATTGCATGTGTGTTCTTTTCACAAACCACACATGGATCAAGCAATGTCATTGCATGTGTGTTCTTTCCACAAACCACATATGGATCCTCCAATGTCATTGCATGTGTGTTCTTTTCCACAAACCACATGGATAAACAAATGGCATTGCATGTGTGTTCTTTTCACAAACCACACATGTATCAACCAATGACATTGCATGTGTGTTATTTTCACAAACCACACATGGATCCACCAGTGTTCACTGCATGTGAGTTCTTTCCACAAACCACTTATGGATCCACCAATGTCATTCCATGTGTGTTCTTTTCCAGAAACCACATGGATCAACCAATGGAATTGCATGTGTGTTTGTTTCACAAACCACACACGGATCAACCAATGGCATTGCATGTGTGTTATTTTCACAAACCACACATGGATCAACAAATGGCATTACATGTGTGTTCTTTTCACAAACGACACATGGATCCACTAGAGTTATTGCATGCGTGATATTTTCACAAACCACACATGGATTAACCAATGGCATTGCATGTGTGTTATTTCTACAAACCACATATGGATCCACTAGAGCCATTGCATGTGTGTTCTTTTCACAAACCACACATGGATCCACCAGAGTCATTGCATGTGTGTTCTTTCCACAAACCACACAAGGATCCATTAGACTGATTTTATGTTTGTTCTTTTCACAAACCACATATGGATCAACAAATGGCATTGCATGTGAGTTCTTTTCACAAACCATATATGGATCCACCAATGTCATTGCATGTGTGTTATTTCCATGAACCACATATGTATCCACCAATGTCATTGCATGTGTGTTCTTTCCACTAACCACATATGGATCCACTAGAGTCATTCCATGTCTGTTCTTTCCATAAACCACATATGGATCCACAAGAGTAATTGCATGTCTGTTCTTTTCCAGAGACCACATATGTATCCACTAGAGTAATTGCATGTGTGTTATTGTCACAAACCACATATGGATCAAACAATGTCATTGCATGTGTGTTATTTCCAGAAAACACATATGGATCAACCAATGTCATTGCATGTGTGTTCTTTCCACAAACCACATATGGATCCACTAGAGTCATTGCATGTGTGTTCTTATACTCAGCACTAGAGTCATTGCATGTGTGTTCTTTTCACAAACCACACATGTATCCACCAGAGTCATTGCATGTGCGTTCTGTCCACAAACCACACATGGATGCACCAGAGTAATTGGATGTGTGTTATTTTCACAAACCACATATGGATCAACATATGTTATTGCATGTGTGTTCTTTTCACAAACCACATATGGATCCACCAAAGTCATTTCATGTGTATTCTTTCCATGAACCACTTATGGATCCACCAATGTCATTGTGTGTGCATTCTTTCCACTAACCACACACGGATCCACTAGACTCATTGCATGTGTGTTCTTTTCAGAAACCACATATGGACCCACCAAAGTCATTGCATGTGTGTTATTTTCCACAAACCACATATGTATCCACTAGAGTAATTGCATGTGTGTTATTGTCACAGACCACATATGGATCAACCAATGTCATTGCATTTGTGTTCTTTCCACAAACCACATATGGATCAACCAATGTATTTGCATGCGTGTTCTTTCTACAAAGCACATATGGATCCACTTGAGTCATTGTATGTGTGTTCTTCCAAAAGCCACACATGGATTAACCAATGGCATTACATGTGTGTTATTGTCACAAACCACATATTGATCAACCAATGTCATTGCATGTGTGTTCCTGTCATGAACCACATATGGATCCACCAGTGTTCATTGCATGTGTGTTCTTTCCACCAACCACATATGGATCCACTTGACTCATTGCATGTGTGTTCATTTCCACAAACCACACATGGATCCACCAGTGTTCCTTGCACGTGTCTTCTTTCCACCAACCACATATCGATCCACTTGTTTGATTGCATGTGTGTTCATTTCCACAAACCACACATGGATCCACCCATGGCATTCATGTGTGTTCTTTCCATGAACCACATATGGATCCACCAATGTCATTGCATGTGTGTTCTTTCCACTAACCACACATGGATCCACTAGAGTCATTGTATGTGTGTTCTTTTCACAAACCACATATGGACCCCCAAGAGTCATTGCACGTGTGCTCTTTTCCACAAACAACATATCTATCCACTAGAGTAATTGAATGTGTGTTTTTGTCACGAACCACATGTGGATAACCAAATGTCATTGCATGTGTGTTCTTTCTACAAACCACACATGGATCAACCAATGGCATTGCATGTGTGTTCTTTCCACAAACCACATATGGACCCACTAGAGTCATTGCATGTGTGCTCTTATCCACAAACCAGATGGATCAACCAATGGTATTGCATGTGTGTTCTTTTCACAAACCACATGTGGATCAACCAATGTCATTGCATGTGTGTTCCTGTCATGAACCACATCTGGATCCACCAGTGTTCATTGTATGTGTGTTCTTTCCACAAACCAGATATGTATCCACTAGAGTCATTGCATGTGTGTTCTTTTCACAAACCACACATTGATAAACCAATGTCATTGCGTGTGTGGTCTTTCCACAAACCACATATGCATCCACGAGAGTAATTGCATGTGTGTTATTGTCACAAACCACATATGGATCAACCAATTTCATTGCATGTGTGTTCTTTCCACAAACCACATATGGACCCACTTGAGTCATTGCAGGTGTGTTCTTTCCACAAGCCACACATGGATTAAGCAATGGCATTACATGTGTGTTATTGTCACAAACCACATATGGATCAACCAATGTCATTGCATGTGTGTTCCTGTCATGAACCACATATGGATCAACCAGTGTTCATTGCATGTGTTTTCTTTCCACAAACCACGTATGTATCCACTAGAGTCATTGCATGTGTGTTCCTATCATGAACCACATATGGATCCACCAGTGTTCATTGCATGTGTGTTCTTTCCACAAACCACGTTTGGATCCACTAGAGTCATTGCATGTGTGCTCTTTTCCACAAACCACACATGGATCCACCAATGTGATTGCATGTGTGTTCTTTCCATGAACCACATATGGATCCACAAATGTCATTGCATGTTTGTTCTTTCCACTAACCACAAATGGATCCACTAGAGTCATTGCATCTGTGTTCTTTTCACAAACCACACAAGGACCCACCAGTGTCATTGCATGTGTGTTCTTTCCACAAACCACATATGTATCCACTATAGTAATTGAATGTGTGTTATTGTCACAAACCACATATGGATCAACCAATGTCATTGCATGTGTGTTCTTTCCACAAACCACATATGGATCCACTAGAGTCATTGCATGTGTGTTCTTTTCACAAACCACACATGGATCAACTAATGGCATTGCATGTGTGTTCTTTTCACAAACCACATATGGACCCACTAGATTCATTGCATGTGTGTTCTTTTCCACAAACCACATGGATACAGCAATGGCATTGCATGTCTGTTCTTTTCACAAACCATATATGGATCAACCAATGTCATTGCACGTGTGTTCCTGTCATGAACCACATATGGATCCAGCAGTGTTCATTGCATGTATGTTCTTTCCACTAACCACATATGTATCCACTAGAGACATTGCATGTGTGTTCTTTTCACAAACCACACATGGATCAACCAATGTCATTGCATGTGTGTTCTTTCAACAAACCACATATGGATCCATAAAAGTAATTGCATGTGTGTTATTGTCACAAACCACATGTGGATCAACCAATGTCATTGCATGTGTGTTCTTTCCACAAACCACATATGGATCCACAAGAGTCATTGCATGTGTGTTCTTTTCACAAACCACATATGGACTCATTAGAGTCATTTCATGCGTGTTCTTATTCTAAAACCAGCACTAGAGCCATTGCATGTGTGTTCTTTTCACAAACCACACATGGATCCACCAGAGTCATTGCATGTTAATTCTTTCCACAAACCACACAAGGATCCACTAGACTGATTTCATGTGTGTTCTTTTCACAAACCACATATGGATCAACAAATGGCATTGCATGTGTGTTCTTTTCACAAACCATATATGGATCCACCAATGTCATTGCATATGTGTTATTTCCATGAACCACATATGTATCCACCAATGTCATTGCATGTGTGTTCTTTCCACTAACCAGACATGGATCCACTTGAGTAATTGCATGTCTGTTCTTTTCCAGAGACCACATATGTATCCACTAGAGTAAAAGCATGTGTTGTTATTTTCACAAACCACATATGGATCAAACAATGTCATTGCATGTGTGTTCTTTCCACAAGCCACATATGGATCAACCAATGTCAATGCATGTGTGTTCTTTCCACTAACCACACATGGATTCACTAGAGTCATTGCATCTATGTTCTTTTCACATACCACATATGGACCCACTAGAGTCATTGCATGTGTGTTCTTATACTCAGCACTAGAGTCATTGCATGTGTGTTCTTATACTCAGCACTAGAGTCATTGCATGTGTGTTCTCATACTCAGCACTAGAGTCATTGCATGTGTGTTCTTATACTCAGCACTAGAGTCATTGCATGTGTGTTCTTTTCACAAACCACAAATAGATCCACCAGAGTCATTGCATGTGTATTCTTTCCACAAACACACATGGATCCACCCGCGTAATTGGATTTGTGTTCTTTTCACAAACCACATATGGATCAACAAATATTATTGCATGTGTGTTCTTTTCACAAACCACATATGGATCCACCAATGTCATTGCATGTGTGTTCTTTCCATGAACCACTTATGGATCCACCAATGTCATTGCGTGTGTATTCTTTCCATTAACCACACATGGATCCACTAGAGTCAATGCATGTGTGTTCTTTTCACAAACCACATATGGACCCACCAAAGGTATTGCATGTGTGTTATTTTCCACAAACCACATATGTATCCACTAGAGTAATTTCATGTGTGTTATTTGTCACAAACCACATATGGATCAATCAATGCCATTGCATTTGTGTTCTTTCCACAAACCACATATGGATCAACCAATGTCATTGCATGTGTTTTCTTTCTACAAACCACATATGGATCCACTTGAGTCATTGTATGTGTGTTCTTCCACAAGCCACACATGGATTTACCATTGGCATTGCATGTGTGTTATTGTCAAAAACCACATATTGATCAACCAATGTCATTGCATGTGTGTTCCTGTCATGAACCACATATGGATCCACCAGTGTTCATTGCATGTGTGTTTTTCCACAAACCATATATGTATCCACTAGAGTCATTGCATGTGTGTTCCTGTCATGAACCACATCTGGATCCACCAGTGTTCATTGCATGTGTCTTCTTTCCACTAACCACATATGGATCCACTAGAGTCGTTGCATGTGTGTTCATTTCCACAAAGCACACATGGATCCACCAATGGCATTGCATGTGTGTTCTTTCCATGAACCACATATGGATCAACCAATGCCATTGCATGTGTGTTCTTTCCACTAACCACACATGGATCCACTAGAGTCATTGTATGTGTGTTCTTTTCACAAACCACATATGGACCCACAAGAGTCATTGCATGTGTGTTCTTTTCCACAAACCACATATGTATCCACTAGAGTAATTGAATGTGTGTTATTGTCACAAACCACATATGGATCAACCAAGGTCATTGCATGTGTGTTTTTTCCACAAGCCACATGTGGATGCACTAGAGTCATTGCATGTGTGTTCTTTTCACAAACCACACATGGATCAGCCAATGGCATTGCATGTGTGTTCTTTTCATAAACCACATATGGACCCACTAGAGTCATTGCATGTGTATTCTTATCCACAAACCATATGGATCAACCAATGGAATTGCATGTGTGTTCTTTTCACAAACCACATATAAATCAACCAATATCATTGCATGTGTGTTCCTGTCATGAACCACATATGGATCCACCAGTGTTTATTGCATGTGTGTTCTTTCCACAAACCACATATGTATCCACTAGAGTCATTGCATGTGTGTTCTTTTCACAAACCACACATGGATAAACCAATGTCATTGCGTGTGTGTTCTTTCCACAAACCACATATGCATCCGCCAGAGTAATTGCATGTGTGTTATTGTCACAAACCACATATGGATCAACCAATTTCATTGCATGTGTGTTCTTTCCACAAACCACATATGGATCCATTAGAGTCATTGCATGTGTGTTCTTTTCACAAACCACATACGGACTCACTAGAGTCATTGAAACATATGCATCCACTAGAGTAATTGCATGTGTGTTATTGTCACAAACCACATATGGATCAACCAATGTCATTGCATGTGTGTTCTTTCCACAAACTACATATGGGTCCACTAGAGTCATTGCATGTGTGTTCTTTTCACAAACCGCATACTGACTCACTAGAGTCATTGAATGTGTTTTCAACACAAACCAGGACTAAAGCCATTGCATGTGTGTTCTTTTCACAAACCACACATGGATCCACCAGAGTCATTGCATGTGTGTTCTTTCCACAAACCACACAATGATCCACTAGAGTGATTGCATGTGTGTTCTTTTCACAAACCACATATGGATCAACAAATGGCATTGCATGTGTGTTCTTTTTCACAAACCACATATGTATCCACTAGAGTAATTGCATGTGTGTTATTGTCACAAACCACATATGGATCAAACAATGTCATTGCATGTGTGTTTTTTCCACAAGCCATATATGGATCAACCAATGTCATTGCATGTGTGTTCTTTCCACTAACCACACATGGATCCACTAGAGTCATTGCATGTGTGTACTTTTCACAAATCACATATGGACCCACCAGAGTAATTGCATGTGTGTTCTTTTCCAGAAACCACTTCTGTATCCACTAGAGTAATTGAATGTGTGCTATTGTCACAAACCACACATGGATCAACCAATATCATTGCATGTGTGTCCTTTACACAAACCACATATGGATCCACTAGAGTCATTACATGTGTGTTCTTTTCACAAACCACACATGGATCAAACAATAGCATTGCATGTGTGTTCTTTTCACAAACCACATATGGACCCACTAGAGTCATTGCATGTTTGTTCTTTTCCACAAACCACATGGATCAACCAATGCCATTGCATGTGTGTTCTTTTCACAAACCACACATGGATCCACCAGAGTCATTGGATGTGTGTTCTTTTCACAAACCACACATGGATTAACCAATGGCATTGCATGTGTGTTCTTCTAACAACCCACATATGGATCAACCAGTGTCATTGCATGTTTGTTCTTTCCACAAACAGATATGGATCAACCAATGGCATTGCATGTGTGTTATTGTCACAAACCACATATGGATCAACCAATGTCATTGCGTGTGTGTTATTTCCACTAACCACACATGGGTCCACTAGAGTCATTGCATGTGTGTTCTTTTCACAAACCACATATGGACCCACTAGAGTCATTGCATGTGTGTTCATATACTAAAACCAGCACTAGAGTCATTGCATGTGTGTCTTTTCACAAACCACACATGGATCCACAAGAGTCATTGCATGTGTGTTCTTTCCACAAACCACACATGGATCCACCAGAGTAATTGCATGTGTGTTCTTTTCATAAACCACATATGGATCAAGAAATGTTATTGCATGTGTGTTCTTTCCACAAACCACATATGGATCCACCAATGTCGTTTCATGTGTGTTCTTTCCATCAACCACTTATGGATCCACCAATGTCATTGTGTGTGTATTCTTTACACTAACCACACATGGATCAACTAGAGTCATTGCATGTGTGTTCTTTTCACAAACCACATATGGGCCCACCAAAGTCATTGCATGTGTGTTCTTTTCCACAAACCACATATGTATCCACTAGAGTAATTGCATGTGTGTTATTGTCAAAAACCATATATGGATCAACCAATGTCATTGCATGTGTGTTCTTTCCAAAAACCACATATGGATCCACTAGAGTCATTGCATGTGTGTTCTCTTTACAAACCACACATGGATCAACCAATGACATTGCATGTGTGTTATTTTCACAATCCACATATCATCCCACTAGAGTCATTGCATTTGTTTTATTTTCCACAAACCACATAGATCAACCAATGGCATTGCATGTGTGTTCTTTTCACAAACCACATATGGATCTACCAATGTCATTGCATGCGTGTTCATGTCATGAACCACATATGGATCCACCAGCGTTCATTGCATGTATGTTCTTTCCACTAACCACATATGTATCCACTAGAGTCATTTCATGTGTGTTCTTTTCACAAACCACTCATGGATCAACCAATATCATTGCATGTGTGGTATTTCCACAAACCACATATGGATCCACCAGAGTAATTGCATGTGTGTTATTGTCACAAACCACATATGGATCAACCAATGTCATTCCATGTGTGTTCTTTCCAGAAACCACATATGGATCCACTAGAGTCATTGCATGTGTGTTCTTTTCACAAACCACATATGGATTCACTAGAGTCATTTCATGTGTGTTCTTATACTAAAACCAGCACTAGAGCCATTGCATGTGTGTTCTTTTCACAAACCACACATGGATCCACCAGAGACATTGCATGTGTGTTCTTTCGACAAACCACACAAGGATCCACTAGAGTGATTGCATGTGTGTTCTTTTCACAAACCACATATGGATCAACAAATGGCATTGCATGTGTGTTCTTTTCACAAACCATATATGGATCCACCAATGTCATTGCATGTGTGTTATTTCCACAAACCACATATGGATCCACTAGAGTCATTACATGTGTGTTCTTTTCACAAACCACATATGGATCCACCAGAGTAATTGCATGTGTGTTGTTTTCACAAACCACATATGGATCAAAAAATGTTATTGCATGTGTGTTCTTTCCACAAACCACATATGTATCCACCAATGTCATTTCATGTGTGTTCTTTCCATGATCCACTTAAGGATCCACCAATGTCATTACGTGTTTATTGTTTCCACTAACCACACATGGATCCACAAGAGTCATTGCATGTGTGTTCTTTCCACAAACCGCATATGTATCCTCTAGAGTAATTGCATGTGTGTTATTGTCACAAACCACATATGGATCAACCAATGTCATTGCATGTGTGTTCTTTCCACAAACCACATATGGATCCACTAGATTCGTTGCATGTGTGTTCTTTTCACAAAGCACACATGGATCAACCAATGGCATTGCATGTGTGTTCTTTTCACAAACCACATATGGACCCACTAGAGTCATTGCATGTGTGTTCTTTTCACAAACCACATATGGACCCACTAGAGTCATTGCATGTGTGTTCTTTTCCACAAACCATATAGATCAACGAATGGCATTACATGTGTGTTCTTTTCACAAACCACATATGGATCCACCAGTGTTCATTGCATGTGTGTTCTTTCCACTAACCACATATGTGTCCACTAGAGTCATTGCATATGTGTTCTTTTCACAAACCACACATGGATCAACCAATGTCATTGCATATGTGTTCTTTCCACAAACCACATATGGATCCACCAGAGTAATTGCATGTGTGTTGTTGTCACAAACCACATATGGATCAACCAATGTCATTGCATGTATGTTCTTTCCACAAACCACATATGGATCCACTAGAGTCATTGCATGTGTGTTCTTTTCACAAACCACATATGGACTCACTAGAGTCATTTCATTTGTGTTCTTATACTAAAACCATCACTAGAGCCATTCACTACAAGAGATCTGATATACTGTGACGAGCTCAAAACATCATGGAATAGCAAATAACATCACAGAATACCCCTGTGTGACGTTTTTGGAGCGTCACGAGCATCATCATGGAATCCCCGTCACAGATTCCCGCTCGTGATGCGGCACGCAAAAGAACGTCACTGAATATGGATGACGTCATAAGTGATGTAAGCACCTGCGAGACCATCCCATAGCGTGAAAACGTCATGGATTAGCGTCACGGTTGTTGATGACATCATATGTGATGTCATTTTATTAATTCAGAAAAATCTTATTTTTCGAAAGAAAAAATCCCTTTTTATGATATTTTTAAAAAAAATAAAATTTATTACGTGTAACCTTTTCTTGGTAATGTTTTGCAATAAATCGTTGATGTTTACCCTATTTTGCAGGTATTATTTTCTAGAATTATTTTTTCTTTGGATATTGATTCCCTTTTTATGTAAATTTAATTTAAATTCTTGACGATCAATATTTTCGAATTTGATATACATATGGCCAGATATACTCAATTGCAATCAAAATCACAATATAGATCTGTGACTCGCAACTGAATATCATCATACATAACTAAAGAAGTTCCAATCTAAAGTTGACATAACTAAACACTAGCAAACTAGGAATGCTAGAAAAGCACTATCATATACTGATGTTCTTCGCGCACCATCAAATATGGTGCTTAGTTTTGAGTTGCATGTTTCCGTAAGAGGAAACTAAGAAGGCCGTCCTGCTCCCGTTGCTTCTTTTCATATGCATTCTGAGTCTTTTTTAGAGCTTCTAATTCTTCATGTTGCTTCCTTTGCATCTCTTCAAGTGCCACCTCTTACTCTTTTGCTCTCTCAATTGACTGTTGCTGGTACATCTCACGTGCCTCTATTGCCTCCCTCCTCTGCTGCTCTACTAGTTCTTCTAATTATCGGACACGTTCTTCAGAAGTAGATGTTCTAGACCTCCTAGATCTTGATTGGCACCCCATGCGAGGGAGGAAGGTGCTTGACGAGCTATGTTCCTTTAGAAATTCAGCCACAATCTGTGTATCAGGCACTAGCAGCTCATCTACTGGTTGTGCTTCAGTCCTTTTATTTTCCATCGCGGTCTGTAGAAGAGAGCATGCATCATGGCTCAAGTTAGAGAAAGATGATAGGTTCAATAAAAATTACAAAAGAATATAAATATAATAGATAAGAGTCACAAACGCCAAGAGAACTGGCATTCATGAAGCAACCAACAAACAACAACAACAAGTAGCGAGTGGCACAATAATAGCCAATGGCACAATAAGCAGCCAACAGCAAGGCCAGCACCCAACAGAACATCTAGTCCTGAGAGTGAAAAAACATTTTGATGACCTAGTACTGAAGCATAGTATGCATGACATCACCATTCATGCATATATATAATGTACCACCAGGCATGTACCCATACGAACTCGCTAGCCATACCATAAAATTAGTCAGAATTAAGTATGAAGTTTAAGTCCTCATTCAAACAAAAAATTTGGAGGGGAATACTCATCATCTACCTTTTTATATATGTGCACAGAAGTAAATACAGGATATGGTAGTTGCATGCATGCATTTGTATATGCAGCAAAACTACTGCCAGCAATAACATTTGTTCATGTCGAAAAGGATAAAGAAATCTCACATAAGCATCAAGTGCAGTTGCTGCGCTCATGCATCCTGTCTTTTTGTTGGTATGGGTCTCTGAAGAATTCAATTGGACTAGGGTCCTCATTGTTGTACTTGTCTTTCTTCTACAAGATTTAAGAATTCATATAATTAGTATTCAATATATGAAGACATGTTGCATTAGACATGGTACGATATTCAGTTTGGTAGAATACTTACAAGTTGGTGAAAATGGGCAGGATACGACCTAGAGCTGGTAGTTTGCTGATGCTTGACAGCTTCTCAGTTCTTCTTGTTCTTTGCGCAAAGTTTCTAAATGAAGCAAATGAATATTAGTATTATCACTAGCAACGATTATTTACTAAAACAAAAAACATGTTCATTAGGTACTGCCAGTTATTGTTGGTGGCCTATTTTGATACAAACCTTGTTTCTTTCATCTGACCATTTGTTGATAAGAGGTTCCCAATTTGGTTGAGTAACTTTGGGTGGATTATTTGATAATGCTTCATCAACAGTGCGTCCCATGAAATAATCCCTCTTCAAGATATATCGACATTGCCGAACACCTTTCTGGAGTATCTTTGTGCATACACCTCTGGCCACCTCCTCTTTTGGATCCATTTCAAAGTTTTTCTAAAAGCAAGGAATGATTAGATACAACAATAAATAGACAGTGCAGCATGTAAAAATTGGAATGAAAAGAACGGAGGAAAATGTCTCACCGCAACATGACCAATAGCATTAGGAATATGGCGTTCTAGGCCTTCTTTGTTGTAATCATTCCAATGTGTAGCAATATGCATGATGTTGCTGCGGACATGTATACCACACTGAGAAGCGAGCTTGGCTGCTTGGATAGGGTCAAGAGGCCTCACTCTGCCAGCTGAGAAATCAATCTTCATCTTCCTCCCTCCGTTTCTTTTTGCATAATCATCTAAACCATGCCCCATGGTTGGTCTACGTTTAGTTCTTATTGAGTTTTCTGGATTTTTTGGACCACTTGAGCATACTAAAGCATCTACATCACAAGGTAGCAGAAAAAGTGGAAGTTCATTATTTCAAGTGGAAACTAGAAAGCAAACAGAGTTAGAAGATGATGCTACATATACCTTGGCCACGTCATGTCTTGAGAATGTTGCATCCCTGTATCGGCGTCAGGTGAGTTAGTATCGTTGGAAGTTTGGTGAGGTGATGTGTCGTTGTCATTAGGTAGGGTCTGGTCTATCTGGTTAAGTCTAGATGCTGATGCTCTTGTTGTTCTTGTGGTAGTAGGTACATCAGTTTTGGACCGGGCACGCTTTCTCCCTTGTGGCTTTGTAGAAGCTTGCTTTGCCTGGTTCAAACAAGTTGGGGAAAAAGAAGGAAGTGAATCAACATTGACTTATATTTTACTTAGCAAGTTGAAATCTACATTTAGTAGTAAGAAAGAAAATAGTAATCATGCCAATAGTTCTACACTTAATGTCACATGTGTTGCCAATTTAAAATAACAAGAATGCTAGCAATACATTTAGAATAGAACAACCTCACTTGCTTTTAGTTAGCTAAAGGTGATTTTCAGATCTGAGAAACACTACATATTTTCTGTATGCTTAAAAACCTTTCAACAATAATTATAAATGATCTATAGATACTCTGTTTCGATAGACAAAGATATGGTACATTTTCCTTGGAGATATGTAGAGTTGGCTCCTGCTCATCTTCTTCTTCAGAAACCTCATCTGCATCATCGGCCTCCTCATCATCATTTGGCTCATATTCGAAGCCACTGCCACCATTCTCACCTTTGCGCCTTTGTTTGTCATGGCCACTCTCACCATATACCAATTGCCCGGCTATTTTATGTATCTCCATTAGTGGCGTTGCCGCTTTAGATCTGAGCCTCGCAACCCTTGCCAACCTGTTCCTCTCATACTGCGGAATTTCTGGCATGGTTGTACTACCTTAGAAAAGAAGGATATCATGAAACATTAGAAAACCTATATCTTAACATATTATGCATACATAAATAAAAGTTTCACAGACATATGCGAAGGAAAACTAATGACTTTGATTAATTTACCACATCTTATCATACATGAGTTGCTGCTGGACAAATTACTTTGAAGGGTCCATACTCAAAGACAAATAACAGCCTAGAACTTCTTTTATTCAGTTTAAAAAATGAACTTATTTCATTTGCAAGTCCCTGTTTTTTACATGAGATGACTATTGTTGATGTCTTAAAGAATCTATTCAAAGTCATAAAATGCTCGTGTCTAAGTAGGTTTAAATAACAATGCTGAATCAAGTTACTTAAAAATCAGAGAGAAGGCATCTATACGTGCAGTTTTTTTAGTTAAGACAGAACCTACTCGTCTTGTACAAGAACACACTGTAGTAACCCAATAGTAGTCATGTTGAGAGCAAATAATTAAGTTTGTCTTCAGCTGCATGTGTCACAATGGCACTGAGCTAATCTAGCAAACAATGCATACAAGAAGCTGTCATTAAAATGCATAGGAACCAAATTATTTGATTAACTACTCTATATAAGAAGGATAAATATAAGTTAAACATGTACGTATTTGATGTTTCTGATCTCTGATCTCAGAAGAAACTTGGTAAAGATTGCACATAGATGATAATTTTTCAGCTCGAAAAAGATGAAGATAAAAAATATACTGATTCTATGTTTATCTTCTAACATGGCAACTTGTGAAAAGATTGAGTGGCATGATCCATAGTCTAAACTTGGTGATCCTAGACACAGAAGATATTAATTTATGCATATGAACTTTCTTTTAATAGCCAGAAATCCCAATCGTGACCTAGAATCAGTTCATATCCTCCTACGGAGCAACCAATACACAAAGTACCTGCAGTTTAGATATTGTAAAAAAATACCTGCAGTTCGCGCGTGTGTGGGCGGTGGAGTTCTCACGGTTGCAGGCGTGGAGTTCATGTGGAGGCGGACGGAGCAACACTCGTGGGATGAAACAAGAGAAGGGGCGCGACGGAGGACGTCGTGGGTGAGGCCGACGGCTCCGATCCCGCCGATGAGGAGGGCGGCGACGTTCGAGCGGGATGGGGCGCGCAGCGGCGCCCGAGCGGTCTGCGGTCAGAAGAACGCTGGTGAGGTCGGCGGGCCGCGATCTCGCAGATGAGGAGGGCGGCGCCGTTTGACCTGGCTGGGGCGGGTGGATCGGAGCGCGACCCCGATCTGGTGTGTGGCGAGAATGGGGGAGATGAGGAGAAATAAGGGGAGTGGGAGCTGGCTCCCCGCAGGATTAGAAGCGGTTGGTAAATTCTCAAGTGACCGCCAGGTGGGGATATAGTGTATAGTGCGCGAAAAAAGTGAAGTTGAGAAAAAAATCGGAGGGAACATATAATTTTTGGTGGGAAAATTGGGAGAGTAAGTCCTTTGGTGGAGGGAAAATTATTTTTCCTTTATATACATTAATTTTTTTAAACTAAACGGGCAATATTATCTCATTTTATTTAAAAAATTGACTGATTAATTAACGGGAAACCAGCCTAAAACCGATACAGACACCTTCGTCGACTGTCATGGAACATGGCCACCTCGAGGGCGCACACAGGCAACATGGCTACTTCGTCGAGGTTGCCCACCGGTGTCATCATCATCACTCATCCACGAGCCAGCGACTTCGACTCCACCCAAGAACGACCACCTAAAAAGCCATCATCGTAACGGCCATCACCTATGCCAAACAGTTGACCCCTCGCATATATGGCCGACAACTCCGACTCTGATGATGAGCTCCAAAAAGGAGATGGGCGACACTCACGTCGATGAAGACCTTCG
Organism: Avena eriantha; assembly: GCA_910589775.1. Lineage (NCBI taxonomy): Eukaryota > Viridiplantae > Streptophyta > Magnoliopsida > Poales > Poaceae > Avena > Avena eriantha. Next base: position 129,689,767 of record OU342740.1, read on the forward strand.
CGATCAACCGCCCATGCAGAGCATCTTTCCCACTCGCCCGACGCAGGGCCTCGCTGCCACTAGCACGACGCGGCAGCAGCTCCCACTTCACAACAAAGGCAGGCCAACACGAAAATCCATCGAACACGCCGGAACAAGAGCTGACTACCAAAGTCTCGTCGTGACCAAATCTTCACTCTTCGGCATCATCATTGCCGCACTAGCCTCCATGTGAAACTCCTGCATCGACGATTGACCTCCCCGCTAGCCATGAAGCAACACCGCCTAGACGGCAGCCAACTCCGGCTGGACGCACCAAATCCACCATAGTCAACCGGGCACATGACTATCGATCGAGCACCATGCCGGCAAAGAATGGAGGAGCGCATCCCGAGGCCAGGAACCACCATGGTTCTGAGCCGTAGTCAAACATCCGGCGCGCAACGCGCACCACGCACGCCATCTTGCCCGTCGGGGACCAGAACCAATGCGCCAAAAGCACAAAGTCGCCCTCCGTAGTCCATCCTCGTCCCATGCAGACCTTCCCCATCGCCGCCACCACCATAACATGCACCACCCACCGCGCTCTTCCCCCTACACCTCCCTGGCCACCAGCATGCACCATCCCTCGTGGCCTAGATCGGCCCGCCCGCACCGACGACGCCAGCACCACCAACAGCTTGCCACGCCGCCTGCTCCATGCACCGCCATGCTCGCCCGCAGGCCACAATTTTTTGATGTAAGTGATCTCGTCAGTATAATCGCAAAATAGTCGCGAGGATAAATAGACACCGAACGAGGAACCATAACAATCATATTTGGAGGTTTATATAATTTATTTTTTATGAAAACTCTTCTGTAGAATTAATTAGTTAACTATATACATTTATTTTAGGAGTGTTAAATAGTTATTCAATTGTTTGATCAGTCTAGGATTTAAAATCTCTGAGTTTTTGCACATACTACAGTACATAGAAATTCCCTGTCGTTTTACCGTGCACTGCTGCAGTGAGCTGCTAACCTTTTCACCATTCAACTGAAATCAACCACACCGTATTATGGAAGCTAGCTAATTGAGGAGCTGCCGCCGTAGCATAGCTTCTTCTTATCCATCCAACTACTGTAGCAGTTCTTTTACTACTGACAACCACACCGAATCGCAGCTCTGCACCATGGCACAGAAGGAAGACTTCAACACTAGCCGTAAGGAGGAAACCAAGAGGGTTAGGAGGCGAAGCAGCTGAACAATCAGATTTAGACATAAGAAACAAGTTGATATGGCAATCCATAATTCTAGGATTTAAAACAAGCAAACAATCAGGAAACAAGCAAAACTGATGCATGTCACTTTAATACAGTAGGAAGATACATATAGCCATTACAAAAATCATGAAACAGGCAAAAACTTAATGAAAGATTCAAACTTCAGGAAAGATGCTAAATTTCATCATCACTTGAATGCTCACTTGCGTTCCCATTGTCGTCATCCTGTTCATCCTCGTTGGTGCCACTATCTTCATCATTGTTCTCAGCATTCTTCTCAATCTCAGCAACAATTTTAGGATCTACAGGTGTGCCTTCTTCATCATCACGGCTAAATGTTTGAAACAGCGGATCAACATTGTTCACAGTAGTTGCTGCTGCCATATCTTCTTGGTATGCATCTGCACCATTTAGCTCACCTGTCTCTGATTTAGGAACATCATACAAATGTCTGTGACTAAAAGTCTGCACCAATTTCCAGTCTTTTCCAAGGGTTGTGTCCTCCATATAAAACACTTGGTCTGCTTGATAAGCCAATATAAAGGGATCATTCTTGTATCGAAGAGCCTTATGATTCAGACTTTTGAAGTACCCATCATCCCTCAACCAGGTCGTCTTGCTGCTTGTAATATCATACCAATCACAACGAAATAAAAAGACCGACCTATCTCCATGCTTGTTTTTCGGGTACATCAACTCAAGAACTTCCTTAAGAACACCATAGTACACAATCTCTGTACCATTGTCATCTCCCTTAACCATGATGCCTGAATTTTGAGTTCTCCTATTCTCACGATCCAAAGTGTGATACCTAACACCATTCACGTTGCAAGCAGAGTACACTCGAAAATGATTGTCTGGGCGACATGATAGTGAGTACAAATCATCTAAAACATTCTGCTCTCCTATAGCATGAATCTGTCAAGATAGGTGCAGACATCAAATAAAATGGTGAGGTTAATGACATCATTAATGCAAGATGGATATAGCGCGCACACACACACACAAATTACTTACAAGCTTGGCAAACCACGCAGGGAATTCCTTTGTAACTGTCTGCTCAATATTAGTCACACCATTCATTCGAAATTCTTCTCGACAAATCCTACAGCAACAAACAAAAAATTAACACATCAACATACACTGTCTCTACGAGCCAACCACATACTACGCATAATGATGACAAGGATACTTACTCCATGTACTTCTCTACTTCACGACAATTACTAAGCACGTACCAAACCATTTGGTCGTATTCACTGTCATAAAAATTGAGTTTTCACGACCCAAAACCTTTTGCAGCAGTTGAAAAAACTCTCAGTTCATCAGAAGAAGCAACCCTCTTCCCATCCTTGTTCCTATCTTCTTTGTTAAATCTTGTCTCAATATTTATCAAATATTTGGAGCAATAGGATAAGCACTCATCCACCACATATGCCTCTGCAATAGACCCTTCTGGCTTTGCTCTGTTACGAACGGTTCCCTTTAAGTACCCAAGCCTTCTTTCTACTGGATACATCCATCCATAATGCACAGGCCCCCTCAAAAGAGCCTCTTTGGGTAGGTGAACAGCTAAATGAACCATGACATTAAAGAAGGCGGGTGGAAAAATCCTCTCGAGTTTGTAAAGAATTACAGGAATATCTCCCTTCATCCGTTCAAGCACATCAACCTTGAGAGTTTTTGAGCACAACTACTTGAAAAAATTACCCAGTTCTGCAATGGCCTCATATATGTCCTTTCTTACCAGCCCTCTTAGTGCAGCTGGTATAACTTGTTGCAACAATATGTGGCAGTCATGGGTTTTCAATCCATGCACTTTACCTGTTTCAAGATCCATGCATCTTGCTAGATTAGCAGCATACCCATCCGAGAATTTCACATTAGCTAAATACTCACAAAATCTTTTCTTTTTTTCCTTGGTAAGATTGTACTCTGCTTTTTTCTTCTCCATTCCATCTTTTCCATCAGGTTTCAGATGTAGGTCTTTCCTGATTCCTAACTTTTGCAAATCTATCCTAGCATTTGTGGTATCCTTATTCTTTCCCTCAATCTCTAGCAGAGTCCCAAGTATATTTTCACATATGTTCTTCTCAACATGCATTACATCAATGTTGTATGCTAATTTCAGGTTTGACCAGTATAGAAGATCATATAGGCTCAGCTTCTGACTCCAGTTTGGCTCATCTTTCTGTGTGCGCTTTCTCTTCTTATTTCCTGGATACTTCCCTGGTTTGAAATCCTTAACTTTCTCTAACTTCTCCAACACTTCAGCATTTGTGAACTTCCGAGGTTTTTCTCGTTTCTCAACCAACCCGTTGAAATCCTTGCTTCCCCTGAAACGATGATTAGTAGACAGAAATCTGCGATGCCCGACATACCCAATCTTGTTTTTCAGAGGCTCGTAGCAAGGGTTCTCATCACAGTGTACACATGCATAATAACCTCGTGTGCTACGCCCTGATAGAGTGGCTAGTCCAGGGTAATCATGAATCGACCACAGAAATGCATCATGCAAACGAAATGGATCATCTGTCAATGCATCATACGTCTCCACACCAGTTTCCCCAAAGCTTCATCATATCTGCAATTAGCGGTTGCATAAACACATGGAAATCCTTTCCAGGTGATTTTTTCCGGGAATAAGCAAAGACATCATGAAATTGGATTGGTCCATGCACATCCACGGAGGGAAGTTGTACGGGATGATAAAAACTGGCCACATACTATATGAACTACTCATATTTCCAAAGGGGTTGAATCCATCAGTGGCAATGCCAAGCCTAATGTTACGAGCATCCTTAGCAAACCAACCATACTCACGGTCAAAGTGCTTCCATGCTTCACCATCGGCAGGGTGTCTCATGACACCTTTCTCGACAACCCTCTTATGCTTGTGCCACCTAGCATCTGCTGAATGTTCCTTTGACACAAAAAGTCTTTGAAGCCTAGGAATTATAGGATAGTACCTAAGAACCTTGTGGGGTACCTTTTTCCTTCCCTCGGCATCTCTCCATCTTGATGTTCCACACTCAGTTTCCCCAAAACAATGCACAATAAAACTTGCATACATGAATAGTCTCGTAACCAAGACCAACTTCATGTAGAACACTCTTAGATGCCGCATATTACTTTGGTATATCAGCATGTGGAAATGCCGCGCTAATCAGCTCAAGAAATAGATTGAATGCTTTGTTTGTAACCCTGCCATATGACTTGACATGGAGAAGCTTAATAATGAATGATAGCCGTGTGAAATCGCTGCATCCTTCATAAAGTTCTTTCTTGGCTTCCTCCATTAGCTTGGAATAAAGGTTTGGCAGACCCTCACCTCGCCTTCCAGACCTCGCCAAATCGTCTACCAAATACGGAACATCAGCTCGATTGTCTTCATCGAAGCCATCGTCATCAGACGTGGATGCAATGTCCTCCATCTTATCCCCTTCATCATCACTCAACGGTTCACCATGAAAGATCCACCTCGTATATTTGTTGGACATATCAGCGCATTGTATGTGCTCCTCAACAACTGACTGGCTCTGAGGTTGCAGATTCAGGCAGTCCCGACATGGGCATAGAATGTCTTGATTTTCTCTAAAATTTTGGCGAACAACAACCATAAAATCCTCAACACCTTTCGAGTATTGTGTTGTGAAACGAGTTTCGTGTATCCAACGTCGGTCCATTCTCCTACAACAAATTAATTTACTTGTAAGGAAAATATGCTTACACCATAAACTAGCATGCATATGACATCTGAAAGACATTTACTTTTCATAAACAATACGGTGTTCCTCGTATTTCCTACATCACAAAAGCGGAAAAATAAAGACTTTGATGACAACATTGTGTACACCTTTTATATCTAGAACAGTACACGTAAGATCAATAAATACAGTGGTTAGCTAGTTGTGCATCATACTAGAGAAGATAAGTACAAAACATACCGGTTACAGGAGAGTAGGATATATTGTAAAATTCACCATGACAAATTATCTCTAGTTTATGAGAACAATATCCCGGTATTAAGTGATGTAAATTTTTAGGAAAAGATTATTTTGTGTACAATCAAATGACTTGGTAAGCAGCACAGCAAACAGAGAAAAAGAGGAAGATCATGCTGCTAGGATAGAATTAGGTTCAGCCAATGAAACGGATAAATAATTGATGATTGAAACGCTACCTTCTACTACACAAATACTCCCAATCCAATCACGAAGATGAATTTTCCAGAATTAATCTACAATGTGAACTTCGGAACAGCGTCAGCCAGTGGCGAATCTAGAATGAAAATTGAGAGTGGGCTCAAAATAGACACTAAGAAAAATAGTAAAGATATAAGAGTCCCCTATATATCGAGATAAATAGTATCTTTTGTTCAGGAGATAATTTCCTAAATTTGGGTGCTTGTACGAGGAAAAACAACAAATTATCTTGCTAATGAAAAACACATCTATAATACTACATCCGATCCATAATAAGTGTCGCTCATTTTGTACTAACCTAAATGAGTGACACTTATTATGGATCGGAGGGAACAGTAGAAATATGCGATAACCCATCAACCTCAAGTGAGTTATGATCTAAAAATAAGCATGATTGAGACACTGCATTTAACAGTTAGTAACTATTTTGGATTTCAAATACATAAAAAACATCACCACTATATTGCTCATTTACACAAATTAAGAACAGAGACAATTTTTATATTTTTACATTAGACACACTATCTGGCTAGGCTACTAATTGCCACAGACCAGCAGGAAGTACTGAGAACTTTTTATTATGAGAGAAAGCAACCAGGACTAGTAGAACCAAGAGCAAAACTGCACGTTCTGAGAAAAATAATAACGGCATGGGCCATTGGTCTTAAGCCGTTGCATACCCCTTCGTCTGAGTTAAAAGGCCCATCATGACCACAGCCCAGCCAAATCTGCTGATCGTTTCTTCTCCACACGGACAGGATACTGTACGCGTTCTAATGGCGCTGTCGATGGCTGGCCAAGAAGTGACCTAGCTAGGGATATTCAGGGGAAGACGGAGGGTAGGCTAGAGCCTGTTGAAGCTAACCTAGTAGATTCGCCCCTGGCGGCCGCACTACTGAGAATCGGCAGCCGCGACGAATAGAGACAACGTGTGCCCGGGGTGCAGCGAAGAGATGGCCGCCTGATACGACAACAGTGCAGCGTCACCGATGATCAATAAGAGAGTCCACCTGGTTCTGGTATATGAGGAACTACGCAATGATCAAGTTTACCTAGGTCGTTCTCCTCTCTTCGGTTATATCCCCGTGTCAGCCAGTACCAGCCAGTACGATCCATAACAAACTCGGTTTCTTATTTTCCATAAGGCGAGTACAATCCTACATCAAATAGGAACGTAAAAGGAATTTATCAGCTAGCAAGAGGTGTTGTACTATGCGTCCTCAGCAATAGGTATTGTGATCGACTCCATTTTCTGCAATATTAATTTTAATTACGAGATCTGGTCTTTTTTCCGTACAACCAGCACTACTTCTAAGAAATACATTTATGAACCATATTTCATACGTGCTCCTGTCTCTCGCTAGTCAATCTGGGTTCCACCTTGAAAGTCCTCTCCATTTTATGCAATTTTAATTACGAGATCTGATCTTTTTTGCGTACAACCAGCGTTACTTCTAAGAAATAGATTTATGAACAATATTTCATACTTGCTCCTCTCTCTCTCTCGCTAGTCAAGCTATATTCAATGTCTTTTTTATTTGTTAATGACATGTGGGTTCCACATTAAAAGTCCTCCCGCTAGCTACAACGTGACGTAATACGCTTGTCACAGACCGAATTTTTTCTATGACCCATTCACTCTCGTCATGGAAGCTACTCAGCTATCACAGATTATGCTAATGTGTGACAAGGGTTGTGTGATCGTCACGGAAGTATGGAACTCCATGACGCTAGGAACAAAACGTCACACATTACGATCTTCCGTGACGTTACGGACCTTCGTCATGAGGATTTTCGTCACGGTAGATCATGCCTCTTGTAGTGATTGCATGTGTGTTCTTTTCACAAACCACACATGGATCCACCGGAGTCATTGCATGTGTGTTATTTCCACAAACCACACAAGGATCCACGAGAGTGATTGCATGTGTATTCTTTTCACAAACCACATATGGATCAACAAATGGCATTGCATGTGTATTCTTTTCACAAACCATATATGGATCCACCAATGTCATTGCATGTGTGTTATTTCCATGAACCACATATGGATCCACCAATGTCATTGCATGTGTGTTCTTTCCACTAACCACATATGGATCCACTAGAGTCATTGCATGTGTGTTCTTTCCACAAACCACATATGGATCCGTTAGAGTAATTGCATGTATGTTCTTTTGCACAAACCACATATGTATCCACTAGAGTAATTGCATGTGTGTTATTGTCACAAACCACATATGGATCAAACAATGTCATTGCATGTGTGTTCTTTCCACAAGACACATATGGATCAACCAATGTCATTGCATGTGTGTTCTTTTCACAAACCACATATAGATCCACTAGAGTCATTGCATGTGTGTTCTTTTCACAAACCACATATGGACCCACTAGAGTCATTGCATGTTTGTTCTTTTCCATAAACCACATGGATCAACCAATGCCATTTCATGTGTGATCTTTTCACAAACCACACATGGATCCACCAGAGTCATTGCATGTGTGTTCTTTTCACAAACCACACATGGATTAACCAATGGCATTGCATGTGTGTTCTTTTAACAACCCACATATGGATCAACCTGTGTCATTGCATGTGTGTTCTTTCCACAAACAGATATGGATCAACCAATGGCATTGCATCTGTGTTATTCTCACAAACCACATATGGATCAACAAATGTTATTGCATGTGTGTTCTTTCCACAAACCACATATGGATCCACCAATATCATTTTATGTGTGTTGTTTCCATGAACCACTTTTGGATCCACCAACGTCATTGCGTGTGTATTCTTTGCACTAACCACACATGGATCCACTAGAGTCACTACATGTGTGTTCTTTTCACAAACCACATATGGACCCACCAAAGTCATTGCATGTGTGTTCTTTTCCACAAACCACATATGTATCCACTAGAGTAACTGCATGTGTATTGTCACAAACCACATATGGATCAACCAATGTCATTCCATGTGTGTTCTTTCCACAAACCACATATGGAGCCACTAGAGTCATTGCATGTGTGTTCTTTTCACAAACCACACATGGATGAACCAAAGGCATTGCATGTTTGTTCTTTTCACAAACCACATATGGACCCACTAGAGTCATTGCATGTGTGTTCTTTTCCACAAACCACATAGATCAACCAATGGCATTGCATGTGTGTTCTTTTCACAAACCACATATGGATCAACCAATGTCATTGCATGTGTGTTCCTGTCATGAAACATATATGGATCCACCAGTGTTCATTGCATGTGTGTTCTTTCCACTAACCACATATGTATCCACTAGAGTCATTGCATGTGTGTTCTTTTCAAAAACCACACATGGATTAACCAATGTCATTGCATGTGTGTTCTTTCCACAAACCACATATGGATCCATCAGAACAATTGCATGTGTGTTATAGTCACAAACCACATATGGATCAACCAATGTCATTGCATGTGTGTTATTTCCACAAAGCACATATGGATCCACTAGAGTCATTGCATGTGTGTTGTTTTCACAGACCACATATGGACTCACTAGAGTCATTTCATGTGTGTTCTTATACTAAAACCAGCACTAGAGCCATTGCATGTGTGTTCTTTTCACAAACCACACATGGATCCACCGGAGTCATTGCATGTGTTTTATTTCCACAAACCACACAAGGTTCCACTAGAGTGATTGCATGTTTGTTCTTTTCACAAACCACATATGGATCAACAAATGGCATTCCATGTGGGTTCTTTTCACAAACCATATATGGATCCACCAATATCATTGCATGTGTGTTATTTCCATGAAACACATATGGATCCACCAATGTCATTGCATGTGTGTTCTTTCCACTAACCACACATGGATCCACTAGAATCATTGCATGTGTGTTCTTTCTACAAACAACATTTGGATCCACCAGAGTAATTGCATGTATGTTCTTTTCCACAAACCACATATGTATCCACTAGAGTAATTGCATGTGTGTTATTGTCACAAACCACATATGGATCAACCAATGCCATTGCATGTGTGTTCTTTTCACAAACCACACATGGATTAACCAATGGCATTTCACGTGTGTTCTTTTAACAACCCACATATGGATCAACCTGTGTCATTGCATGTGTGTTCTTTCCAGAAATAGATATGGTGTTATTGTCACAAACCACATATCGATCGACCAATGTCATTGCGTGTGTGTTCTTTCCATTAACCACACATGGATCCACTAGAGTCATTGCATGTCACATCCCAAATTCTAGATTTGGTACTACATACATACAAGTCATTGCATCATGAACATCTTTGCAAAAGGTTTCTGTTTTAAAGATTTTGCCAAAACACCTCTTCTTTGCTAGTCCTTCTTAATTGCAGGCCTACTAGGGTTTTTAACTAGCATCTGCTTGGTTGACACTATATAGTCATTCCAAATGCTTAGTTGTGTAGAGTTTTCAATTACAAACCTGTAGGTTTTTGTTTCACACAAAACGGAGCTCTAGATCAAAAGATATGGGCAAAACAGTTCAGCTAAAAATTTAGTTTCAGGAAAAATTCAGAACACAAACAGATTCAGTTAACAGTAGAAAAAAAGAGAGTGAAGCAGGCAGCCAGCAGGGCAGCGGTCCAGCGGCCCACCCGGGTTTGACCGCGGCCAAGCCTTATCTGCCGCCGCCTTTCCTAGCCCGCAGCGCATAGCCGCGACCTGGTCCAGTACCCGCCACCAGCCCGGGTCGCTCCCCAATCGCTGATAGGTGGGGCCCACCTGTCAGGCCGCCGCCGCCACCATTCGTGCTGAGCACGGACAGTTCGTCGCCTCCGATTTCTACGCTTCCGTTTTCTTCAGGGATTCGGTGTTGATGTCGCGTTCCCCCCCCCCCCCTTTAAAGCTCTGGCCGCTGCCGCCTTTCCCCCTTATCCCTAGCCCACAAGCCCCTGACCCCGCTGGATTCCTCGCCGGAGTCCGTCGGCCGCCGCCACTCCAGCCGACGATTGCCGCTGCCCCGGGAAGCCTCCGCCCCCGCCGACCTTGCCCCGGTGACCGCCGGCCGCCCCGCGTCGTAGACCGCTCCACCGCCGCCAAGACCCGCCGGAGATCCGCCCCCGTCGCCGACCGAAGCTGCCGCCGCCTCCCAGCCACTGCGTCGGTGAGTTCCCGCCGCCGTCGCTCCCAGCCGTCCGATCCTGGACGGACAGCCCATATTGGCTGGTGACCGCCCAGTGGACCGCTGACCAGTCCAGTCAGTGCCATGTCGGGTTGACCAGTCGGAATATTCCCTCTGAAATTCCAGGAATTAAATTTTTACCGAAAATATGTATAACTTTAAAAATTGATAGAAAAAGATCTACTAGGCCAAAAATTGCAAATAAGATATCATTGGATTCAAAAAATTACGAAGAATTTTATTCTATAACAATATTTCAGGTTTACTTTATGTATTTTCCTGAGATCATAAAAAGGCTTAAAGTAGTATAAAATTCACAGAAAAAGATCTGTAAATCTTTTTGGAGTAAATCCTTTTGTTCTAGGTTCTTTTTTGAACTATCTATCCAGTAGTATTTTTTTCACACTTGAACAACGCTGTTTACAACAATGGTTCAATGTTTTGACTAAAGACCTTTCAACTAGTCCTCTTTTATGCCTAAATTGTTTTCCTTTGCATTAAAAGTTTTCCCACGGATCATTCAGTAGTAGCATTGATTAGAGAACATAACTAAACTACTGAAGCTTTATTTATGTGCCATGCATGCATTGTGTTGCATTTGTTCATCTATATGTGTGGTTGTTCATTTGGTTGAATTGTTTTCGTGTAGATTTTGAGGATTGTAACCCGTGTGATTGTCCGGACTGTGCATTTGACTCCGACAACTACCAAGACAAGTGGAGCTTCATAAAGTCCTATTTACTTTCTATATGCATTGTAGCTTGTTTTGTTTTTCAAGTTTTATCTATTGCTATGCTTTATCCTATTATGTCGTAGCCATTCTTGTTAAGTGAGTCACCGTAAGTAGTTGTGCTTAGTTGTGCTTATGTAGACGAGGGTGGGATACACCATGATAAAGATTGTTTTGAATGAATGTGTTTGGAAAGTTTGAAAACAACTTAATTAATGAACTCTCTGGGTGGATTGGTAATTGCTTTGTTCGTGAATGCCGGGCCGATGTTTATGGTTTACCCGAGTAGCACACTTGTGGATGGCCACCCAGGTTTCTGAGAAATGATTAGTGTCTTGATTTGGTAGCTTACGTGTACAGCCATATGCCAGTGAGTTATGGGTGGCTGGATGGACTTAGTAGGTCGTGGCGATCCGAGCTCTTCGTATCGAGAGATGTAGTGATTGTGATAGGTTGGAACGGTGCATGGATGGGCTTTGGGAGCTACTTCCCGAATTGTCTCTTCTTGGGCTTCTCCCTATCATGACTCAATATGCCTGTCATGGTATGAGTGGGTCGACCATGTCATATGGGTAAAGTGTGCAACCCCTGCAGGGTGTAAAACTAATTTCTTAGCCATGTCCCCGGTAATGGACAATTGAGTTGCTGAATTCTGGTGCTATGACATGTTCTCATTCATTCTAACTTGTAATTACTAAAACTTGTGGTTGAAACATAATTGGGTTGTGTGATGAAGATTAAATGCTTTACAAATGTTTTACAAATGGTAGGATAAAGTATTTTGCTGCTGCAACTAGCCTGAACCCCACAAGCCAGATATGCATATAGCTATTAGTCTCGTCGTTTCTCTCATTGTTCCACTTGCCATTACATTCCAAGTACTGACCCTTCGGGGCTGCTACGTTTCATGTTGCAAGTTACTCTTCCGGTTACTCTGAGTAGTAGTGTTGGTTGCGATCCTCCACTCAACATTTTGTTTGCCTGTGGCGTCTAATGGAGACTGGAGCTACTTTATTTATGCTATCTCTTGCTACCTGTTTATTTGTGCAAGCGTTATTCTTTGCAAACTTGTAATAAATACAATATTCTGGATCATATCGTTGTAATAATGATGCACTGTTAATTCTTTGATGTCTATGGATGCTATGTATGCCAATGAACTGATCCAGGGATTGGTGTGATACATAGAGGTGCTACCCTACCAGGTCGTACCGTTTCAGATGGTATCAGAGTAGTGTGTTGACTATAGGATCATGACCTAGGATTGGAATAGGAAGCCTTACATTTATTTAAGTCTATTTTAAATTCTGTCTTTATTCTTATGCCTTTCATTCTAGTAAATTATTTTCCTTTGCTATTCTCACTCTTTCCTCTTTACAATTGATAGATGGGAGATTCCACCAGAGTTGAGTATGTTGAGTTCCAGTCACCAATACTCTTTGCAAGACAGTTGGCGGAGCTTTGCTCGACGATGAAGGAAGCGATGACGGTGATGGAGGAGATGCAGCGGGCACTTTTGTTGAAGAAAGCGAGGAGAAGGACCCCGAAGAGGTGGATTTCGAGGACTAAAGTGAAGAAGACTCGGGAGAGGTGTACACACCACCGCCGTGGAATGCATGAGGATCGAAGCATCAGCGCATGGACTCTAGAACTTATTGCAACCTGTTCATCAAATAGTTAGAGATGGTCCTCCAAAACTAGTCTTTGTTAGGGAAATTCGTTAGTCTTAAACATCGATCAATGTAAACTTCTCCACTATTATTTTATTGTGTTTAGAATGCTCAGTTAAGTACCTTGAAGTTCCAGGAATTTTTGTGAGATTTATTAAATGATATTCGGACAAGTTTGGGTAAAATTTGTGTTTTTGTTGCTGTAGTTTTCTGCTGAATTTGCTGTACTGTACGATTTTTCATGTTTTACTGGTAACTGCGAAAAATCTGAGAAATTGGGATCTAGTGTGTAATTATCTGTAGTATATGCAAAACAATCAGCAAAAATTCCTGACACTTTTAAGTCAGGCAAAAAAAATCGTGAAATTCTGCCAGATTTCTACTTTTGCTTATTTTGCTGTTTTGCTTTGCCAAATGTTGTTACCAGCGTTTCTACATTATTTTTGTAGCTATATACTTTTATGGAAAACCTGGAACAATGCTTGTTTGTGTGTTTGTTCATGTGGTGATTGCTTATGGTTGTTGTGAATGAATTGTTGTTGCATTGAGCATGTTGCATGGGTAGAAGGCTATTGCTTATCTTTAGTTGTTCTGTCTAAAACTTTCCTATGCTGAACCGCAGATGCCGCCGAGACGCGCCAATGACATGCCACCTGGCATGCAGCAGATGATGGAAGCACAGACCCAGCTGATGCAAGCTCTAGCCCAGCAAATGAATAACAATAATAATAATAACAACAACAACAATCCGCCCCCACAAGTGGATGCTCTTGCTCGATTTCTGAGGTTGAGGCCAGTCAAGTTGTCCACTGCACCTGAGCCAATGGTTGCACTAGATTGGCTATGTTAAGTGAACAAGCACTTGGTGACATTTGGGTGCACCGATGCTGAGAACATGAGGTTTGATGCTCATCTGCTGGAAGGACCAACTACTTCTTGGTGGGATACCTTTCAGATCACCCACCCCATTGCTACTGTGACCTGGGAGATGTTTGAAGAAGGGTTCAAGACTCACCATGTCTCCACTGGAACTATGAGCCTGAAGTGGAGGGAATTCCGCAGCCTGTGCCAGAGTCACCGCAATGTGTCTGAATACATAGAGGAATTCGTATGTGTCGCTATGCTCCAGAGGATGTGGACTCAAATTCCAAGAGGAGAGAGAGGTTCCTTGATGGTCTGAATGATGAGCTCTCAGTCCAGCTTTCTATTGTGCATGCTCCTGATTTCTAGACTCTGATGGACAAGGCTAGGATTCTGGAGGGAAAACAGGGACAAGCTGAAAGGCGCAAGAGGAAGTATAATGGCAATCACAACTCAGGGTCACACCATAGGGACCGTATTTCTCACCATGGTAATGGGAACTCTATACATCACCATGGAGGAAATGGTAACCATTACAATGGAGGTAATGGGAACAGTCACCGTGGAGGAAACGGGAACTCTGGACACCACCGTGGAGGAAATGGTAATCACCATAATGGCCACCACCACAATGGCCACAAGAGCTACAACAGCAACTCTGGGAGGAACAATGGACACAACCGCTCTAGCAGTAGGGATCTCAGTGAAGTGGAATGCTTCAAGTGCAAGAAGATGGGGCACTATGCTGATAATTGCCCAGAGAAGAGGATTGAAGCAAGCCTAATGCAAACCATAAGGCAATAATCAACCATGTGAACGTTGAGGAGATTCAGAATGAACCAGAGCTAGTGGTTGGTAAGTTTCCAATCAATAACCACATTGCATTTCTTCTTTTCGATACTGGTGCATCGCATACATTCATATCAAGGGCATTTGTAGATAAGTATAAGCTACCTACCGAGGGTCTTAGAGGCTCTATTAGAGTAAGTTCCCCTAGGGGAGAGATGATAGCTACTGCAGCATGTGGAGGGTTGACGCTAGAAATTGGTTCTTATGCATTTCCTGCACACCCGGTTATACTAGAATCCCAAGGTCTAGTTGTCATATTGGGCATGGATTGGATGTCGAAACATCAAGGTCAGATAGATTGTGCTCAACGAGCAATTTCACTCACCACACCAGGGGGAGTAAGGATCAGGTATAAGTCGCCTGTCAGTATTGGAGTAGTCGAGTTGAATTCTCTTAAGGTGATTAGCCTAGAAGATGTGGCCGTAGTAAAGGAATACCCCGATGTGTTTCCGGATGAGCTACCAGGGATGCCACCTGACAGGGACGTGGAGTTTCTTATTGACTTGATGCCGGGAACATGACCGATAGCCAAGAGGCCGTATAAGTTGGATGTGGAGGAATTGAAGGAGTTAAAGAAGCAGCTTAGAGAGAAATTGGACAAGGGCTTTATTCAGCCCAATTCATCATCTTGGGTCGCACCTGTTCTATTCGTGGAGAAGAAGGACAGTAGTAAAAGATTGGTGGTTGATTATCGTTCACTTAATGAAGTGACCATCAAAAATAAATACCCATTGCCCAATATAAATGATTTGTTTGATCAGTTGGAAGGAGCAAAGGTGTTTTCCAAGATTGATCTAAGATCGGGATATTTCCAATTGAAGATCCGCGAGGAAGACGTACCAAATAATGCTTTCACCACTAGGTATGGGTTATATGAATATAGAGTTATGTCTTTTCTACTAACAAATGCTCTGGCATATTTTATGACCATGACAAACAAGGTATTCATGGAGTACTTTGACAAGTTCGTGGTGGTGTTCATTGATGACATATTGATATATTCCAAGGATGATGATGAACATGAGAAACACCTGCGACTAATTATGGAAAAGCTGAGGGAGAATAAATTATATGCCAAGTTTAGTAAATGTGAATTCTGGTTGAACACTGTTGAATTTCATGGACACGCGGTGTTAGGCGAAGGTGTTGCAGTTGATCCAAGCAAGGTGGCGTCAGTTACAGAATGGGAGTCACCTAAGAATGTGGGAGATATTAGGAGTTTCTTGGGACTTGCTGGATATTACAGGAGGTTCATAGAGAATTTCTCCAAGATTGCAAAGCCAATGACTGAATTACTGAAGAGGGAGAAGAAGTTTGAATGTACCAAGGAGTTCGAAGCTTGTTTCCAGGAACTGAAGCAACGCCTAGTGACTGCACCTATCTTGTGTTTGCAAGATATTCAGAAGCATTTCCAAGTATATTGTGATGCTTCTCGTCAAGGACTGGGTAGTGTATTGATGCAAGATGGAAGAGTGGTATCTTATGCCTCATGCCAACTTAAACACCACGAGAGGAATTACCACAGGCATGACTTGGAGTTAGCATCTGTGCTGCATGCACTCAAGGTATGGAGGCACTATCTTATGGGTAAGCATTGTGACGTGTTTACGGATCACAAGAGCCTGAAATACATATTCACTCAGAAGGAGCTGAATATGAGGCAGAGGAGATGGTTGGAGCTCATAAAGGATTATGACATGAATTTGTAATATCACATAGGAAAGGCCAATGTTGTAGCGGATGCGCTGAGTCGCAAGGTTTCTGCTAATGGCTTGACAGTGGGGGAGCTACCCAAGGATTTGTGTGAACAGTTCAAGGACCTCAGGTTGGAAGTAGTATCCGAAGGATATTTGGCAACAATGGAAGTCAAGCCAACGCTTATGGATGAGATTAGAGAAGCTCAAAAGAAGGATAGTGACCTGGAGGAAATAAGAGGAAACATACCCCAAGGTAAAGCTGAAGGATTTCGCGAGGATGATCAAGGAACACTTTGGTACAAGGATCGCTTATGTGTGCCCAACGATCCCGAGATTAGGAAGCTAATATTTCAGGAAGCTCATAACTCGCCATACTGTATACATCCAGGTAACACGAAGATGTATATGGATTTGAAGGAAAGGTTTTGGTGGGTTAACATGAAGCGAGAGATTGCATAGTATATTGCCTTATGTGATGTCTGTAGTAGAGTGAAGGCTGAGCACCAAAAGCCAGCGGGGTTGCTACAGCCATTGCCGATACCTGATTGGAAGTGGGATAGAGTTGGAATGGACTTTATCACAGGATTGCCTAGGACTAAGTCAGGATATGATTCTATTGGGTAGTGGTAGATCATTTAACCAAGGTAGCTCACTTTATACCCATGAAGACCACTTACACTAGTTCTAAGTTAGCCAAGGTCTACATGAACAGAATTGTGTGCCTGCATGGAGTTCCTAAGAGCATTGTGTCAGATAGAGGCACCCAATTCACTTCTCACTTTTGGCGCCAACTACATGAGTCGTTTGGGAACGAGATTGGAGTTTAGTACAACTTTCCACCCCCAGACGGATGGTCAGACCGAGAGGGTGAATCAGATTTTGGAGGATATGTTGAGAGCCTGTGCCTTGGCTCATGGCGCTAGTTGGGATGAAAATTTGCCTTACGTTGAGTTTTCCTACAATAACAGCTACCAATCCAGCATCAAGACGTCGCCATTCGATGTACTATATTGTAAGAGGTGTAGGACACCATTGTTATGAGATGGTGTAGGTGAACGTCAACTATTTGGGCCGGACTTGATCAAGGATGCTGAACAGAAGGTTAGTTTGATTCGAGATAGGTTGAAGGTGGCACAATCGAGACAAAAGAGCTATGCTGATTCTAAGCGCAAGGAAGTGGTGTATGAGATTGGAGATCGAGCATATCTCAGAGTTTCGCCACTACGTGGAATTAAGAGGTTTGGAATAAAGGGTAAGCTGGCACCTTGGTTTATAGGACCATACCAGATCCTAGCACGCAAGGGAGAGGTTGCATATCAGTTGGAGTTGCCAGAAGCTCTGTCCGCTGTCCATGATGTGTTCCACGTGTCCCAGCTAAATAAATGCCACCCAGAGATAGTAGATACACCGTTGAGGGATACCGTGCCATTAGATGAGGTTCGGCTAGAGAGTGAGCTGACTTATGAGGAGAAGCTAGTCAAGATTTTGGAGACAGCAGAGAGGTTTACCCGCAGCAAGACAATCAGGTTTTGCAAGGTACAATGGAGCCATCACACTGAAGAGGAAGCCACCTGGGAGCGAGATGATGACCTCCGAGAGGACCACCCGCACATATTTCCTAGCCACGTCGAATCTTGAGGACGAGATTCATCTTTAGGGGGTTAGTCTTGTCACATCCCAAATTCTAGATTTGGTACTGCATACATACATGTCATTGCATCATGAGCATCTTTGCAAAAGGTTTCAGTTTTAAAGATTTTGCCAAAACACCTCTTATATGCTAGTCCTCCTTAATTGCAAGCCTACTAGGGTTTTTACCTAGCATCTGCTTGGTTGACACTATATTGTCATTCCAGATGCTTAGTTGTGTAGAGTTTTCAATTACGAACCTGTAGGTTTTTGTTTCACACAAAACGGAGCTCTAGATCAAAAGATATGCGCAAAACAGTTCAGTTGAAAATTCAGTTTCAGGAAAAATTTAGAACACGGACAGATTCAGTTAACAACAGAAAAAAAAGAGAGTGAAGCAGGTAGCCAGCCGGGCAGCGGACCAGCAGCCCACCCGGGTCTGACCGCGGCCAGGCCATATTTTCCGCCGCCTTTCCCAGTGCGCAGCGCATAGCCGCAGCCTGGCCCAGCACCCGCCAACAGCCCGGGTCGCTCCCATGTTGCTGACAGGTGGGGCCCACCTGCCAGGCCGCCGCCGACACAGTTCGTGCTGAGCACGGACAGTTCATCGCCGCCGATTTCTATGCTTCCGTTTTCTTCGGAGATTCGGTGTTGATCTCGCGTTTTTTGCCCCCCCCTTTAAAGCTCTCGCTACCGCCGTCTTTTCCCCCCTTATCCCTAGCCCACAAGCCCCTGACCCCGCCGGATTCCTCGCCAGAGTCCGCCGGCCGCCGATTGCCGCCGCCCCGAGAAGCCTCTGCCCGCGCCTACCTTGCCCCGGTGACCGCCGCCAAGACCCGCCGGAGAGCCGCTCCCGTCGCCGACCAAAGCCGTCGCCGCCTCCTAGCCACAACGCCGGTGAGTTCCCGCCGCCGTCGCTCCCAGCCGTCCGATCCTGGACGAACGGCCCAGATTGGCCGCTGACCGCACAGTGGACCGCTGACCGGTCCAGTCAACGCCACGTCGGGTTGACCAGTCCGTGGGAATATTCCCGGAATATTCCCTCGGAAATTCCAGGAATTAAATTTTTACAGAAAATATGTATAACTTTAAAAATTCATAGACAAAGATCTACTGGGCCAAAAATTGCAAATAAGATATCGTTGGATTCACAAAATTGCGTAGAATGTTATTCTGTAATAATATTTCAGGTTTACCGTATGTTATTTCCTGAGATCATAAAAAGTCTTAAAGTAGTATTAAATTCGTAGAAAAAGATCTGTAAATATTTTTGGAGTAAATCCTTTTGGTCTAGGTTCTTTTTTGAACTATCTGTCCAGTAGTATTTTTGTCACACTTGAACAACGCTGTTTACAACAATGGTTCAATGTTTTGACTAAAGACCTTTTAACTAGTCCTCTTTTATGCCTAAATTTTTTTCCTTTGCATTAAAAGTTTTCCCATGCATAATTCAGTAGTAGCATTGATGAGAGAATATAACTAAACTACTGAAGCTTTATTAAAGTGTCATGCGTGCATTGTGTTGCATTTGTTGATCTCTATGTGTGGTTGTTCATTTGGTTGAATTCTTTTCGTGTAGACTGTGAGGATTGTAACCAGTGTGATTGTCCGGACTGTGCATTTGACTCCGACAACTACCAAGGCAAGTGGAGCTTCATAAAAGTCCTATTTACTTTATATATGCCTTATAGCTTGTTTTGTTTTTCAAGTTTTATCTATTGCTATGCTTTATCGTATTATGTCGTAGCCATTCTTGTTAGGTGAGCCGCCGTAAGTAGTTGTGCTTATATAGACGAGGGTGGGATACACCATGATAAAGATTGCTTTGAAAGAATGTGTTTGGAAAGTTTGAAAACAACTTAATTAATGAACTCTCTGGGTGGATTGGTAATTGCTTGGTTCATGAATGCTGGGCCCAAGTTTATGGTTTACCCGAGTAGCTCACTTGTGGATTGCCACCCAGGTTTTTGAGAAATGATTAGTGTCTTAATTTGGTAGCTTACGTGTACAGTCATATGCAAGTGAGTTATGGGTGGCTGGATGGACTTAGTAGGTCGTGGCGACCCGAGCTCTTCGTATCCAGAGATGTAGTGATTGTGATAGGTTGGAACGGTGCATGGATGGGCATGGGGAGCAACTTACCGAATTGTCTCTTCTTGGGCTTCTCCCTATCATGACTCAATATGCGTGTCATGGTACGAGCGGGTCGACCAGGTCATATGGGTAAAGTGTGCAACCCCTGCAGTGTGTAAAACTAAGTGCTTAACCGTGTCCCCGGTAATGGACGACTGATTTGCTGAATTGTGGTGCTATGACATGTTCTCATTCATTCTAACTTGTAATTTCTAAAAATTGTGGTTGAAACATAATTGGGTTGTGTGATGAAGATTAAATGATTTACAAATTTTTTACAAATGGTAGGATAAAGTATTTTGCTGCTGCAAGTAGCCTGAACCCCAGAAGCCAGATATGCATATAGCTATTAGTCTTGTCGTTTCTCTCATTGTTCCACTTGCCATTGCATTCCAAGTATTGACCCTTCGGGGCTGTTATGTTTCATGTTGCAGGTTACTATTCCGGTTACTCTGAGTAGTAGTGTTGGTTGTGACCCTTCACTCAACATTTTGTTCGCATGTGGCGTCTAATGGAGACTGGATCTACTTTATTTATGCTATCTCTTCCTACTTGTTTACTTGTGCAAGCGTTATGCTTTGCAAACTTGTAATAAATACAATATTCTAGATCATATCGTTGTAATAATGATGCACTATTAATTCTTTGATGTCTATCTATGCTATGTATGCCAATGAACCGATCCAGGGAATGGCGTGATACGTAGAGGTGCTACCCTACTGGGTCGTACCGTTTCATTGCATGTGTGTTCTTATACTAAAACCAGCACTAGAGTCATTGCATGTGTGTTCTTTTCACAAACCACACATGGATCCACCAGAGTCATTGCATGTGTGTTATTATCATGAACCACATTGATCCACCAGTGTCATTGCATGTGTGTTCTTTCCAAAAACCACATATGGATCCACTAGAGTCATTGCATGTGTGTTCTTTTCACAAACCACATATGGATCCACCAATGTCATTGCATGTGTGTTCTTTCCATGAACCACATATGGATCCACCAATGTCATAGCGTGTGTGTTCTTTCCACTAACCACACATGAATCTACTAGAGTAATTGCATGTGTGTTCTTTTCACAAACCACATATGGACCCACCAGAGTAATTGCATGTGTGTTCTTTTCCACAATCCACATATGTATCCACTAGAGTAATTGCATGTGTCTTATTGTTACAAACCACATATGTATTAACCAATGTCATTGCATGGGTGCTTTTTCCAGAAATCACATATGGATCAACCAATGTCATTGCATGTGTGTTCTTTCTACAAACCACATATTGATCCACTAAAGTCATTGCATGTGTGTTCTTTTCACAAACCACAGATGGACCCACTTGAGTCATTGCATGTGTGTTCTTCCACAAGGCATAGATGGATTAACCAATGGCATTGCATGTGCGTTATTGTCACAAACCACATATTGATCAACAATTGCCATTGTATGTGTGCTCATGTCATGAACCACATATGCATCCACGAGTGTTCATTGCATGTGTGTTCTATCCACAAACCACATATGTATCCACTAGAGTTATTGCAGGTGTGTTCCTGTCATGAACCACATATGGATCCACCAGTGTTCATTACATGTGTCTTCTTTCCACAAACCACATATGGATCCACTAGAGTCATTGCATGTGTGTTCTTTTCACAAACCACACATGGATCCACCAATGGCATTGCATGTGTGTTCTTTCCATGAACCACATATGGATCCACCAATCTTATTGTATTTTTGTTCTTTCCACTAACCACACATGGATCCACTAGAGTCATTGCATGTGTGTTGTTTTCACCAACCACATATGGACCCACCAGCGTCATTGCATGTGTGTTCTTTTCCACAAACCACGCATGTATCCACTACAGTAATTGCATGTGTGTTATTATCACAAACCACATATGGTTTAACCAATGTCATTGCATGTGTGTTCTTTCCACAAACTGCACATGGATCCACTAGAGTCATTGCATGTGTGTTCTTTTCACAAACTAAACATGGATCAACTAATGGCATTGCATGTGTGTTATTTTCACAAACCACATATGGACCCACTAGAGTCGTTGCATGTGTGTTCTTTTCCACAAACCACATGTATCAACCAATGGCATTGCATGTGTGTTTTATCACAAACCACATATGGATCAACCAATGTCATTGCATGTGTGTTCCTGTCATGAACCACATATGGATCCACGAGAGTAATTGCATGTGTTTTCTTTCCACTAACCACATATGTATCAACTAGAGTCATTCATGTGTGTTCTTTTCGCAAACCACACATGGATCAACCAATGTCATTGCATGTGTGTTCTTTCCACAAACCACATATGGATCCACCAATGTCATTGCATGTCTGTTGTTTTCCACAAACCACACATGGATCCACCAATGTCATTGCATGTGTGTTCTTTTCCATAAGCCACACATGGATCCACTAGAGTCATTGCATGTGTGTTCTTTTCACAAACCACATATGGACCTACCAGAGTCATTGCATGTGTTTTCTTTTCCACAAACCACATATGTATCCACTAGATTAATTGCATGTGTGTTATTGTCATGAACCACATATGGATCAACCAATGTCACTTCATGTGTGTTCTTTTAACAAAAAACATATGGATTAACCAATGGCATTGCATGTGTGTTCTTTTAACAACCCACATATGGATCAACCAGTGTCATTGCATGTGTGTTCTTTCCACAAACCACATATGGATCAACCAATGTCATTGCATGTGTGTTATTGTTAGAAACCACATATGGATCAACCAATGTCATTGCATGTGTGTTCTTTACACTAACCACACATGGATCCACGAGAGTCATTGCATGTGTGTCTTTTCACAAACCACATATGGACCCACTATAGTCATTGCATGTGTGTTCTTATACTAAAACCAGCACTAGAGTCATTGCATGTGTGTTCTTTTCACAAACCACACATACATCCAACAGAGTTATTGCATGTGTGTTCTTTCCACAAACCACACATGGATCCACTAGAGTAATTGCATGTGTGTTATTGTCACAATACACATATGGATCCTCCAATGTCATTTCATGTCTGTTCTTTCCACAAACCACATATGGATCCACTAGAGTCATTGCATGTGTGTTCTTTTCACAAACCACATATGGACCCACTAGAGTCATTGCATGTGTGTTCTTATACTAAACCAGCACTAGATTCATTGCATGTATGTTCTTTTCACAAACCACGCATGGATCCACCAGAGTCATTGCATGTGTGTTCTTTCCACAGACCACATAAGAATCCACTAGAATGATTGCATGTGTGTTCTTTTCACAAACCACATATGGATCAACAAATGGCATTGCATGTGTGTTCTTTTCACAAACCATATATGGATCCACCAATGTCATTGTATGTGTGTTATTTTCATGAACCACATATGGATCCACCAATTTCATTGCATGTGTGTTCTTTCCACTAACCACACATGGATCCACTAGAGTCATTGCATGTGTGTTCTTTCCACAAACCACATATGGATCCACGAGAGTAATTGCATGTGTGTTCTTTTCCACAAACCACATATGTATCCACTAGAGTAATTGCATGTGTGTTATTGTCACAAACCACATATGGATCAACCAATGTCATTGCATGTGTGTTCTTTCCACAAGCTACATATGGATCAACCAATGTCACTACATGTGTGTTCTTTCCACAAACCACATATGGATCCACTAGAGTCACTACATGTGTGTTCTTTTCACAAACCACATATCGACCCACTAGAGTCATTGCATGTTTGTTCTTTTCAACAAACCACAATAAACCAATAGCATTGCATGTGTGTTCTTTTCACAAACCACATATGCATCAACCAATGTAACTACATGTGTGTTCCTAGCATGAAACACATATGGATCCACCAGTCTTCATTCCATGTGTGTTCTTTCCATTAACCACATATGTATCCACTAGAGTAATTGCATGTGTGTTCTTTTTACAAACCACACATGGATCAACCAATGTCATTGCATGTGTGTTCTTTTACACAAACCACATGGAGCAACCAATGGAATTGTATGTGTGTTCTTTCGACAAACCACACATGGATCAACCAATGTCACTGCATGTGTGTTCTTTTCACAAACCACACATGGATCCACAAGAGTCATTGCATGTGTGTTCTTTTCACAAACCACACATGGATTAACCAATGGCATTGCATGTGTGTTCTTTTAACAACCCACATATGGATCAACCAGTGTCATTGCATGTGTGTTCTTTCCACAAACCACACATGGATCAACCAATGGCATTGCATGTGTGATCTTTTCACAAACCACATATGGATCAACCAATGTCACTACATGTGTGTTCCTAGCATGAAACACATATGGATCCACCAGTCTTCATTCCATGTGTGTTCTTTCCATTAACCACATATGTATCTAGTAGAGTAATTGCATGTGTGCTCTTTTCACAAACCACACATGGATCAACCAATCTCATTGCATGTGTGTTCTTTTACACAAACCACATGGATCAACCAATGGCATTGTATGTGTGTTGTTTCCACAAACCACACATGGATCAACCAATGTCTCTGCATGTGTGTTCTTTTCACAAACCACACATGGATCCACAAGATTCTTTGCATGTGTGTTCTTTTCACAAACCACACATGGATTGACCAATGGCATTGCATGTGTGTTCTTTTAACAAACCACATATGGATCAACCAGTGTCATTGCATGTGTGTTCTTTCCACAAACCACACATGGATCAACCAATGCCATTGCATGTGTGTTATTGTCACAAACCACATATAGATCAACCAATGTCATTGCATGTGTGTTGTTTCCACAAACCACATATGGATCCACTAGAGTCATTCCATGTGTGTTATTTTCAGAAACCACATATGGACCCAATGGAGTCATTGCATCTGGGTTCTTATACTAAAACCAGTACTTGAGTCATTGCATGTGTGTTCATTTCACAAACCACACATGGATCTACCAGATTCATTGTATGTGTGTTATTTCCACAAACCACACATGGATCCACCAGAGTAATTGTAACATCCCAATTTCAGCAACCCTAATTAGTTGTCCAAAATGCAAAAATCAGGGGGAAGAAAAAAAAATCTTGTGCTTTGGTTAAATCCTTGCTTTTTATTTGCTTGCACTTGTGCTTATGATGTGTATCTTAGGATACTCCTTACCTCACCCTAAGTTGACAAAAGCTTTTTACCCAAAACTATCTTGGCTTGCTTTACATTTTCTCAAATATTCTGGCATTTCAAAACAGGAGCCAAGATGCCTATGTAACCAAAACTATTTTGGTAGCCTCTATTAACAAAACTATGGAGAGATATATAATACAATCTCCTTATGTTTTCAAGATAGAACACTCAACTAATCTTACCTCTAGTTTTCCCAAAACTCTTGTTCAAAGCATTTGAATTCTACTCTTGGTAGAGATACCAAGAACCCTCATCTTATTCAAAACTCAACCTCTTCAAAATGCTCCAACCTTACCCCAAGCTAGGGTTGATGGTAACCTCTTTAGTGGTTATGCTTAGTATAAGATGAGTTGCCTTGATATGTTGTCTGATGGGTTGTTTTGATATGCTGATTGACTGGTTTGCTTAGGAAGTATTATGAGCCACTCGAGGAGCTCATCACTAGGATCAAGATGTTTCCCAATCCTCAATCCCTAAGAAAGAAAGCAAACCTTGTTGTGTTCCCTAGCCACTAGGTGATCATCTAAAACCCTCAATCAGATCCATTCTGAGGACTTCCATCCTAGATGTTTCCAAGTCCTTGAAGACCAACGTCAAGCAAGGATCTCTTCTACTCACTCTACACTTCATTATCACATACTGGTTAAAGCTTTGATACCTTGCAACTCCTCCAAGACCATTCCCTCTCACTCTAGGCAAAATCCTCAAAACAGTTTTAACATCACCTTTTGGAATATCACCTTCTCTCAAACCATGTGCATTTTTGGAAATGTACTTGAACCATCTTGTTAAACATCCATAGGACTACCAAGGACCACATTTACCCTAGTTATATCCTCCTCCAACCCACTGGTCGATGATGGTTTTGCAGACAAGAAAATAACATTTCCTCCAAAACTAGCCATCATGCCTACTTTGGCAGAAGCTCACATCCTCATACAACCTCCTTTGGACCAACTCTCTACATGGTTGTAATCTACTCATTGTGGTCTATCAAAACTTACCTCACTTGTTCCATGTGTACCATTGAGCTTATTAAACCCACTTGGTTTAGAAGGCTTCATGACACTTTCTGCATGGTATCCTTATTTTCAACAAAGTTTGTCATCATCTCTAGATCACCACAAATTCATTTGATTCAAAATCTATCAGCCATAATCATATATATGACCTAGTCTATCCATCCATCTATCCCTTGCACCAAGGTGAGCTCTGAGCTCCAAGATGCAAGCATGTTTTGGTGGTATGAAAATAACACCACCCTAGATCATCAACTCATTGTTTTCCATCCTTCCTAGTTGGATTTCCATTCCACAAGGTTGCAAGTCCTTGTTACACCCAGTTTATCTCATCTCTATTGATCATCCAGATTTATCCAAGATTATCCATAATTATTATTGCCCCAAAACCTATTTAATCCCTTAAATAGTCAAAATCTCCAAAACTCCCTTCCTAAAGGAAAGTTTGGTTTTTACCAAAATACTTCCCCAACTTTTGGCTCATGTGAGTCCCCCAAATCATATCCTATCTTTCCGTCTCAATAATAAATATTTTTTAGAAGCTTTATTATTTCTTGGGCAGAATTGGAATAATAATTGTTTTAATCAATTTTGCTCCTCAATAAATTTTGGGAAAATTCCCCTAGGTGTGTATTCACATTTGGGAACCTCCCACATCAAAATCCCACCTTGTCCAATGGAAATATATCAAATGATCCTCTAAAAATCATTTCTGCCCTTTTTGAGTAATTGGATTTAAGTAAACTAAAACGCCACACAAAAATCCCAAATAATTCCTATAAGTCTACCATGACCTCCTCTATCTTCCAGCACCATTTTCTTATTTGGTCCAATGCAATATTTTGGACTTCCTTCATAAACCTCTAGTTTGGTCAAATTTGCTAATTAAGCCAACCACCACTCTAACCACTTCCAAATTCCATCACCACTTGATCAAAGCTCATCCTCGGCACTAGGACACACCCTTGGTCGACCACCATTGTAGCTCCAACCCCATCGAATACCTATTTTGCCCTTGAACTAGTGGTAAGAGAGAGATAACCCCAAATCTTACAAAGATCTTCTCTAGTTAATTACCACTGATGCCACCACTCTCTCTGAGCTCCAGCACTAGCAAATACCAATCCTGCCCCTCTCCACCTCCCCCTGGACCAATCCCTGGCCAGCACTCCTCTCCACCATGCCCACATTGGTAATTTACCACATCCACTCCCTCTGTTTGGTATAATGCCAGCAAGCCACCCCAGCCAGCCCTCTGCCCCTTATTTTCCCCCTCTCCACCTCACTTACCTCCCCCGAGCACCACACCCTCTCCCCTGCTCTATGTTGTCCGAGGAAGAAGAAGAGTAGAGCCTCGGCCTCGTCACAAAATCAAGCAAGGCTCTCTCCCCTCTGCTCCATTTCTTCAGCATGTCAGCCCACAAGATCCCCTCCTCCTCCTCTACCTGACCGTGCTCTTATTTCTGTCCCAGACCAACTCCTCCGTCGTCGCTGTTGAGCTCCGACGAGGTCGCTCTCGGCCGTCGTGGCACGAGCTACTTCCCAGCGTCAACCCTCATCGTGCCGCCCACCATTCTGCTCAGCGTTGTCGACCGCGTCGCCCTCATTTCCAATTGACCAGATCTAAATTTATGGTGGTTCCCTGATGTTTTCTCAAACATGCAGAGGCAACCCCATGTCCAAAATAAATTCTAATATTTGCTAGTAATTAATCTGCTAACATGTATCTGGAACCCTAATTAATTTCCATAGAGAGTTTCACATTTCCATTTGAGGTGAACCAAAATCCTACTGGAAGGTATTTGAAATACCAATAAGCCAGCACAGGTCCTATGCCAAGTTAAAACTAGCAACTTCCTGTCTTAGATAAATTCCCCAGGTCTAACCAAATGTGGTATGGACCTGATTCCAACTCCTAGTACCTCCTAGAATCAGTACCTACCAAAGCCCAGCAGCTCAGAATTTACTGAGCTCTGTATGAATTTTAGTGATTTAAATACTTTTGTGATGGGTATTTTCACTAAATAAATCACTCCAGGAGCTTGGCAACTCCAAAAAGGGTGAATCCAATTCCTACAGAAAGGTATTGTAAGTACCAATCACCTGCCCTTGGAACCAACTCAATAGATCCCGTAGAATTAATCTGGTGAAGAAGAGAAAAAAATATACAGAACTACCTTTGGGAATTTCCTGAGGGCTTTCTGGTAATTATTTTCACTCAATTCCAACAATGGGTGGTTCAGTACATCACATACTGCCCAACCATCCAAGTAAATCATTGTTGGAGCTCCAGATCTCTTCTGGTGAATTATTTCCTCAAACTAGATTTTTATCCACTATAAAAAGCATAACCAAATCTAGAAAATGGATATTCAAGTAAAACCACTTGTGATGGTTTTGTCTTGTCAAGACCCATCTAAGAATATCACTTTTTCACATTGCTATCCTACTGACCTCATAACCCTAAATCCAAATGTTTGGTATCTAGCCTTAACAACTATCTTCCAAGAGAAAACACCTGAGTGGCAATCTTGTACATTCCACTATCAATACCCAACTTCTCCAAAACCTCCCAAGTTCAGTAGTATTTCTTATGTTTATTTGCTGTATGGTTTGATGCTTATATGTCTTGTATTGATTTTGGTATTGTATGTTTGCATGTGTATTCGATGACGACGATAGTGTGAGTATGTGACGACGAAAAGAATGGGGCTTCTTATTATTATTTTGGGTTTTCTTGGTCATCTGAAGAAGCCCAGGGACTTATTGCTGATCACAGGCATGCCACCATTTCCTGAACTCTGTCATATGCCCTACTCTCTTTTACCTGTTTTATATCTTTTTACAAATTTGCATAGTCTACCTGCATATTTTGTTTTACAAATACTGCTATAGTGACTTGGCTCCTCCAAGTTATGATTTCGTGTCCTTCGAGGCACCACCCCGATGAACCTAGCATTTTATCCCCTTTAGGCCGAGAGTATGATGATTAGAAACCTACCTCCTTAGAAACCCGGTTTTGAGAAAAATAAACTGTTTTGGGATTTTTCCCCACTACAAAGGTTTTAAAAACGGCTTTCTAAAACCCTAGGAAGAGGCTTTGTTCCCAGTGGAGGTTTTAGCGAAAGAAATGGTGAAGAGGAGAAGTAATGATGTGATGGGATGTTCTACGCCTTTAGTGGAACAATTTTTATCCACGCAACCACATTACCCAGGTACTGGGGCTTAACTCGTAGTTTGTCCGCATTAGCCGAGGCACTTCTACCATGCTTATAGGCAGAAATCCCTGGAATTCTGGGAAGGTGCCACCAGATCAAGGATCTGAAGCCTGTCGCTTGCTGCGGCAAGAGTGAGCCTGAACTGGCAGAAGGCCGGTGCAACAATTGGTTCTCCCGCGGACGGTATGACTTAGGTAGTACGGAAGGAAGTGGAGTCTCCAGATTTAAGGTATACGCCAAGTTGCGGCTTGGGTATGCGCGTGTATACAAGGAAGGACTATGGCTGGGAGCCACATGCTCGTTGCCGGGGAGAACAAACCCAAGAGGAAAAGTAGGCCTTTCCTAGTGTAGACAAGCGAAAGGTTAGGTTTGATTATCCGGACCCCCATCTACAGTGGTAGTAGGCCGTGGTTGTATCCCGACGGATGTATTGATTCTTGTGGGTAAAGTGTGCAAACTCTGTAGAGTATAACCTATTCGAATAGCTGTGTCCACCGTTAAGGATGGTTGTAAAGGTGTTGGCTAGGAGTACCCAAACTGTGCTTGTTTGGGAAACAAGTACTTTGAGGACGAAGGTTCAGGGGGAACCCGTGTTCGAGAGCTTTGTTTTGACCCGAGGGGTCTAAAATGTTCAAAAAGGGTTTTTCCACTAGAAAACTGTTTTTAAAACTCTTTTTCAACAAAGATATGGAGATGTCTTGGTTTATAAAACAGAGGCATGTTTTAAAAACTTTTTTTTTCAACAAAGATATGGAGATGCCATAATTTCAAAGTTAGCTTAGGCCTTTTTAAAAGCAACCCTAGATAGAGCTATCTCGCCATAGCCAGAATTGCATTTCCTTTGATCACTTATCTTGGTGGTTCGTTAGTACATTCAAAGTACTCACGACTGTGTCCCTGGCTATTTACTTGCCTAGACTTTCAGGTGATTAAGGTGACGTCCAACGAGCTAGGCTGTCTTCCCAGTCAACTGCCTGTAGGTTGAGGCACGATTGGTCTCTACGCTTGGCGATGTTCCGCTGCTATTTATGATGTAGCCGTAATGGCACCTATGTAAGTCTTGAAATTCGTTATGTATCGGATGTTGTAATGGTACATGTCGGTTATGTTCCACGGCTCACTGATCATGGGAACGTGGAAATATGCATAACAGGGATTTCCCAGACGAATAATCCGGGGAGCCCAGACACTTGGTATCAGAACCATCCTGACTGTAGGAGATCTTAGTTAGCATGGACGTTAAACAGGAAACGACAAACCTATTTTCCAAAAGACAATGGAGAAAAGACAACTATTTGCAAAAATGCTTATGTCCTTCTCCCCTCTGATTTTGAAAACCACTTGAATTAATATGATTTCCTAAGCTTAATCCTGCACACCTGTCACTAACCCCAACCTGAACCTAAACCCCTTTGTAGATGGAGCCTATTGATGAAGAGTGGCTGAAGATTGGATTTCCCCAAATCCTATGGGACTCGATGCAACTGTGCGGTTACCAGCAGAAACCTACCTACACCCTCCACAAGGGACTGGAATCAGGAGATTATGTGGGACAGGTTGTCATACTAGCCGAGCCAGGAACCAATGGAAGCCCTATCTACTCCACCGGACCTCGGATGCCTAGTCCCGTGCTTGATATTGACTTGGTAGCCAGAGAAGCTTTGTTGCGCATCTGTAGTTCCCTCCCGTAGATGAGACACCCCACAACCTTCTACCTACCCATGAAAGGAAAAGTCGACTGCACCGGAGGAACTCAAGACCCCAGCATGGAGTACCCTGCTCTCTCCTTTCAGACCTATTATAGCTACTCTACCAATGAGGCGTTAACCGCAGTTATTGACGAATACCGCCACTCCTAGATGGAGCTCCGTCGCATGCAAGCCATTCTCACCTTTAAAGAAGCTCTGGAAACCCTGCAAAGAAATCAAGCACAAACAACTGCAACTGAAGGAACCTCGAGGGAAGCCGCCCCCAAGAAAAGCAGGAAGTGCACCACCGCCAGTCAACACCTCCATAGGTGCAAGACCCTCAAGAAGGCTGTGAGACCAGGCACATGGCTTAATAGCATTGATAGAATACTCATACCAACAAGTTGCATCTTCTTTTCCAGAAGCTCATTCGAAAAGAACTCTAAGGTTAAGCGTGCTTGGCCTAGAGCAATTCTAGGATGGGTGACCGACCGGGAAGTGGGTAACCGGGTGCGCACGAGTGAGGACAAAGTGCGCAGAAAAGACTAGTGTTGGTCTGTGGGGCCAGTCTAGATATCCTATTAAGCTGCCAGGAGTGACACCCCTCGGGCCCAGGAGTGGACGGGGTGTTACAAGTGGTATCAGAGCCGACCCTTGCAATTACACGGGTGTGTGCGGGTTAGTGGCGGGACATGTGGAGCATGGATCGTGTGGCCCGGAGTGGACACGGCATGGCACATGTGCCGGCACTAGACGCACAAACGCGTGCCAAGTGGGAACGTTCCTGAGGTGTGCTTGATCGATGAGGGCATCGATCTTCTAAAGGGTGGGTGTATGTGAGACCAGGCACATGGCTTAATAGGATTGATAGAATACTCATACCAACAAGTTGCAACTTCTTTTCCAGAAGCTCATTCGAAAAAGAACTCTAAGGTTAAGCGTGCTTGGCCTAGAGAAATTCTAGGATGGGTGACCGACCGAGGAGTGGGTAACCGGGTGCGCACGAGTGAGGACAAAGTGCGCAGAAAAGACTAGTGTTGGTCCGTGGGGCCAGTCTAGATATCCTATTAAGCTTCCAGGAGTGACACCCCTTGGTCCCAGGAGTGGACGGGGTGTTACAAAGGCGCAGGATACCTCCACTGATCTGCCAAAAGCCAGCCCCGACACCACAGATGCACCCTCCAACTAATCACCAGCGTCGTGGTACTCGCCCAACTAGCAATAGGGTAGAGTCATTTATCGTCCCTGAACGCGTTTTGTAATGCCTAAGCACTCTTAGCACCTTTGGGTGTAGATTCGGTTGGTATGTAATGACTTCCTTGATTGCTATGCTTGCTTGAATTGTTCCTTCTTGCGTGTTTTACCCAAGTCGTTGCATCAGACCCAACCCGAAACATCTGCCACCAACAAAGACCTCCCGCAGGATGACCATGAAGACCGGAAGCTCGAAGAAGGCATGTAGCCGCTAAAGAGACGAAGGGCACCAAGCCAACAGATGCTCTGGCCACTGCCCAAACTGTGGAGAACCCCATCCACCCAAAGTTTGCCCAACTCGACTTATCACTTGTTTCCTCTATGAAGGCCAAGGCCATGTCCCCATGAGATGCCCAATAGATCCCCTCATTGGCAAGGCCAGTCAACCTCCCGATGTCGGCATGGAAAAGTCGTCAACTTAGCCATGACGAAAGAAGAGCACCTGCTTCACGTGTGGCCTATCCGGTCACTTCAGCAGAGAATGCCCCAAGAGAAAAACCGCCAAGACTTCCTCGGCAGAGAAGCTCGAAGACATCCAAGGTCCCCTCCCTCATAAAAGATGGTCACCCTACCGCTCGCTGCCACGCAGCTCAAGACTGAAGATGTCCCTCGCCTTCCTAAGTGAAAACTCCAAATGGAAGTAAAGATCAAGAGAGAAGCCCCTTAACCCACTCCAGGACTTCCCGAAAGTCGACGGGTGCAGCCTGTAGTAAACTAGCCCCTGTCCCCCCCCCCTGGAACGACACCTATGATGCTATCATCTCATAAGTCGATGTCCGCTACCTTAAGAACTGCCTTTCGTCACCTTCCTAAGAAAGTCCCCTATTTGTAACTCTCCGACCTACCCAAGTCTAATCCTAAGGGGAAAGACTGCATCTTTCCCACAAAATAGACAACCTCTTTGCCCGACCGTGAGACCCGAAGACACAGATCTCAAGAGCACAAACTTGCCACAGACTTGAATTCAACAACCCACTTAAAATAAGTATCGTAGACACCTACAGAAGGAAGATCCCTCCCCGCAACCATGGTTGAAACCAGCTCGACCCCCAAGTTTCAAGAAGATTGAAGTTCAACCTCGCTGTCAAGGTGTTGTTATTCGAAGACAAGACCGACAAGTTAGTCTGCAAGAACCACCTAACACTAACTAAGACAACTCCCCTAACCATACTCTCCCGAATCTCGGGACGAGATTCTTTTAAGGGGGAAAGGTCTATAACATCCCAATTTCAGAAACTCTGATTAGTTGTCCAAAAAGAAAAATCAGGGGGCACAAAAAAAATTCTTGTGCGTTGGTGAAGTGCTTGCTTGTTATATTCTTGCACTTGTGCTTATGATATGTATCTTAGGATACTTCTTACCTCACCCTAAGTTGACAAAAGCTTTTTACCCAAAACTATCTTGGCTTACTTTACATTTTCTCAAACGTTCTGGCATTTCAAAACAGGAGCCAAGATGCCTGTATAACCAAAACTATTTTGGTAGCCTCTATTAACAAAACTATGGAGAGATATGTAATACAATCTCCTTATGTTTTCAAGATAGAACACTCAACTAATCTTACCTCTAGTTTTCCCAAAACTCTTGTTCAAAGCATTTGAATTCTACTCTTGGTAGAGATACCAAGAACCCTTATCTTATTCAAAACTCAACCTCTTCAAAATGCCCCAACCTTACCCCAAGCTAGGGTTGATGGTAACCTCTTTAGTGGTTATGCTTAGTATAAGATGGGTTGCCTTGATCTGTTGTCTGATGAGTTGTTTTGATCTACTGATTGACTGGTTTGCTTAGGAAGTAGTATAAGCCACTCTAGGAGCTCATCACTAGGATCAAGATGTTTCCCAATCCTCAATTCCTAAGCAAGAAAGCAAACCTTGTTGTGATCCCTAGCCACTAGGTGATCATCTAAAACCCTCAATCAGATCCATTCTGAGGACTTCCATCCTAGATGTTTCCAACTCCTTGAAGACCAACATCAAGCAAGGATCTCTTATACTCACTCTACACTTCAGTATCACACACTGGTTAAAGCTCGGATACCTTGCAACTCCTCCAAGACCATTCCCTCTCACACTCTAGGCAAAATCCTCAAAACTGCCAAATTTGGCTAAGTCTGGAAACAGTTTCAACATCACCTTTTGGAATATCTCCTTCTCTCAAACCATGTTCATTTTTGGAAATGTACTTGAACCATCTTGTTAAAAATCCATAGGACTACCGAGGACCACATTTCCCCTGGTTAGATCCTCCTCCAACCCACTGGTCGATCATGGTTTTGCAGACAAGAAAATAACATTTCCTGCAAAACTAGCCATCATGCCTACTTTGGTAGAAGCTCACATCCTCATACAACCTCCTTTGGACCAACTCTCTACATGGTTGTAATCTACTCATTGAGTCTATCAAAACTCACCTCACTTGTTCCAAGTGGACCATTCAGCTTATTAAACCCACTTGGTTTAGAAGGCTTCATGACACTTTCTGCATGGCAGCCTTATTTTCAACAAAGTTTGCCATCATCTCTTGATCACCACAAATGCAGTTGATTCAAACTCTATCTGCCATGATCATATATATGACCTAGTCTATCCATCCATCTATCCCTTGCACCAAGGTGAGCTCTGAGCTCCAAGATGCAAGCATGTTTTGGTGGTATAAAAATAACACCACCCTAGATCATCAACTCCTTGTTTTCCATCCTTCCTAGTTGGATTTCCATTCCACAAGGTTGCAAGTGCTTGTTGCACCCTGTTTATCTCATCTCTATTGATCATAAAGATTTATCCAAGATTATCCATAATTATTATTGCCCCAAAACCTATTTAATCCCTTAAATAGTCAAAATCTCCAAAACTCCCTTTCTAAAGGAAAGTTTGGTTCTTACCAAAACACTTCCCCAACTTTTGGCTCATGTGACTCCCCCAAATAATATCCTATCTTTCCATCTCAAAATAAATATTTTTGAGAAGCTTTATTATTACTTTTTGCCCTTTTTCTTAAAGGGCTGAAGTGGAATAATAATTGTTTTAATCACTTTTACTCCTCAATAAATCTTGGGAAAATTCCCCTAGGTGTGTATTCACATTTGGGACCCTCCCACATCAATATCCGACCTTGTCCAATGGAAATATATCAAATTATCCCATAAAAATCATTTCTGCCCTTTTTGAGTAATTGGATTTAAGTGAACTAAAACCCCACACAAAAATCCCAAATAATTCCTAGAAGTCTACCACGACCTCCTCTATCTTCCAGTACCATTTTCTTCTATGGTCCAATGCAATATTTTGGACTTCCTTCATAAACCTCTAGTTTTGTCAAATTTGCCAATTAAGCCAAACACCACTCTAACCACTTCCAAATTCCTTCACCACTTGATCAAAGCTCATCCTCAGCACTAGCACACACCCTTGGTCGACAACCACTGTAGCTCCACCCCCATCGAATACCTATTTTTCCCTGGAACTAGTGGTAAGAGAGAGATATAACCCCAAATCTTACAAAGATCTTCTCTAGTTAATTACCACTGATGCCACCACTCTCTCTGAGCTCCAGCACTAGCAAATACAATTCCTGCCCCTCTTCACCTCCCCCTGGACCAATCCCTGGCCAGCACTCCTCTCCACCACGCCCACATTGGTAATTTACCACATCCACTCCCTATGTTTGGTATAAAGCCAGCAAGCCACCCCAGCCAGCCCTCTGCCCCTCATTTGCCCCCTCTCCACCTCACTTACCTCCCCTGAGCACCACACCCTCTCCCCTCCTCTGTGTTGTCCGAGGAAGAAGAAGAGGAGAGCCTCGGCCTCCTCACAAAATCGAGCAAGGCTCTCTCCCCTCTGCTCCATTTCATCTGCATGTTAGCCCACAAGATCCCCTCCTCCTCCTCTACCTGACCGTGCTCTTATTTCTGTCCAGGACCAACTCCTCCGTCGTCGGTGTTGAGCTCCGACGAGGTCGCTCTCCGCCGCCGTCGCACGAGCTACTTCCCTGCGTCAACCCTCATCGTGACGCCCACCATTCTGCTTAGCGTCGTCGACCGCGTCGCCCTGCACCCTCCGCACCGCCTCCCGAGCCCTCTGGTGAGCTGCTCTCCTCTCGCTCCGGTGAGCTAGGGTTCTATCCCTGGTGCTCTGTCGCTGCGACAATGATGAGCGCGGGTCGTCCATCGCCACTTAATCGAACGGCTGAGATCCGCCGGTACCGCTTTGGCGTTTCCCTCCGCTGACTGGCGGACCCCGCTCGTCAGGTTCGAACCGTGCCCTCCCCCGCGTCGCCCCATGCACCGTGGGCCAAATCCTCCCCTGCAGCCCAGTGTCTCCCCAGATCTGGCCCGCTGCACCCTTTTTCTTTTTCTTTTAGCTAACCTAATATTCCAGAGAAGCTCCGGTTGTTCTAAATCCAAATAAAATGGTAAATTATTTCCAAATGACCAGATGTAAATTTATGGTGGTTCCCTGATGTTTTCTCAAACACGCAGAGGCAACCCCATGTCCAAAATAAATTCTAATATTTGCTAGTAATTAATCTGCTAACATGTATCTGGAACCCTAATTAATTGCCACAGAGAGTTTCACATTTCCATTTGAGGTGAACCAAAATCCTACTGGAAGGTATTTGAAATACCAATCAGCCAGCACACATCCTATGCTAAGTTGAATAGTATATAACCTTTACCAAAAATAACAAAACTAGCAACTTTATGTGTTAGATAAATTCCCCAGGTCTAACCAAATGTGGTATGGACCTGATTCCAACTCCCAGTACCTCCTAGAATCAGTTACTACCAAAGCCCAGCAGCTCAGAATTTACTGAGCTCTGTATGAATTTTAGTGATTTAAATACTTTTGTGATGGGTATTTTCACTAAATAAATCACTCTAGCAGCTTGGCAACTCCAAATAGGGTGAATCCAGTTCTTGCAGAAAGGTATTTTAATTACCAATCAGCTTCCCTTGAAACCAACTCAATACCTCCTGTAGAATTAATCTGGTGAAAAAGAGAAAAACTATACAAACTGCCTTTGGGAATTTCCTGAGGGAATTCTGGTAATTCTTTTGACTCAATTCCAACACTAGGTGGTTCAGTACATTACATACTGCCCAACCATCCAAGGAAATAATTTTTGGAGCTCCAGATCTCTTCTGGTGAATTATTTCCTCAAACTAGATTTTTATCTACTATAAAAAGCATAACTAAATCTAGAAAATTGATATTCAAGTAAAACCACTTGTGATGGTTTTGTCTTGTCAAGACCCATCTAAGAAAATCACTTTTGCACATTGCTATATTACTGACCTCAGAACCCTAAATCCAAATGCTTGGTATCTAGCCTTAACAACTATCTTCCAAGAGAAAACACCCAAGTGGCAATCTTGTAAATTCCACTATCAATACCCAACTTCTCCAAATCCTCCCAAGTTCATTAGTATTTCTTATGTTTGTTTGATGTATGGTTTGATTCTTGTATGTCTTGTATTGATTTTGGTATTGTCTGTTTGCATGTGTATTCGATGACGATGATAGTGTGAGTATCTGACGACGAGAAGAAAGGGACTTCTTATTATTATTTTGTTTCTTGGTCATCTGAAGAACCCCAGGGACTTATTGCTGATCACAGGCAAGCCACCATTTCCTGAACTCTGTCATATGCCCTACTCTCTTTTACCTGTTTTATATCTTCTATACAAATTTGCATAGTCTACCTGCATATTTTGTTTTACAAATACTGCGATAGTAACTTGGCTCCTCCAAGTTATGATTTCGTGTCCTTCGAGGCACAACCCCGATGAACCTAGCATTTTATACCCTTAAGACCGAGAGTACGATGATTAGCATCCTACCTCCTTAGAAACCCCGGTTTTGAGAAAAATAAACTGTTTTCGGATTTTTCCCCACTACAAAGGTTTTCAAAACGGCTTTGTAAAACCCTGGGAAGAGGCTTCGTTCCTAGTGGAGGTTTTAGCAAAAGAAATGGTGAAGAGGAGAAGTAAGGATGTGGTGGGATGTTCTACGCCTTTACTCGAACAATTTTTATCCGCTCAACCACATTACCTCAGGTACTGGGGCTTAACTTGTAGTTTATCCGCATTAGCCGAGGCACTTCTACCATGCTTATAGGGAGAAATCCCTAGAATTCCAGGCAGGCACCACCAGATCAGGGATCTAAAGCCTGTCGCTTGCTGCGGCAAGAGTGAGCCTGAACTGGCAGGAGGCCGGTGAAACAATTGGGTATAACGCGGACGGTATGACTTAGGCAGTACGGAAGGAAGTGGAGTCTCCAGATTTAAGGTATACGCAAAGTTGCGGCTTGGGTATGCGCGTGTATGGAAGGAAGGACTATGGCTGGGAGCCACATGCTCGTTGTCGGGGAGAACAAACCCAAGAGGAAAAGTATCCCTTTGCTAGTGTAGACAAGCGAAATGTTAGGTTTGATTATCCGGACCCCCATCTACAGTGGTAGTGGGCCGTGGTTGTATCCCGGCGGATGTATTGATTCTTGTGGATAAAGTGTGCAAACTCTGTAGAGTATAACCTATTCGAATAGCCGTGTCCACGGTCAAGGACGGTTCTAAAGGTGTTGGCTAGGAGTGCCCAAACTATGCTTGTTTGGGAAACAAGTACTTTGAGGACGAAGGTTCCAGGGGAACCCGAGTTCAAGAGCTTTGTTTTGACCTGAGGGGTCTAAAATGTTCAAAAAGGGTTTTTCCACCACAAAACTGTTTTCAACAATCTTTTTCAACAAAGATATGGAGATGTCTTGGTTTATAAAACAGAAGCATGTTTTAAAGTTATGGAGATATGGAGATGCCATAATTTCAAAGTTAGGTTAGGCCTTTTTAAAGGCAACCCCAAATAGAGCTATCTCGCCACAGCCAGAATTGCATTTCCTTGGCTATTTAGTTGGCCAGACTTTCAGGAGATTAAGGTGGCGTCCAGTGAGCTAGGCCGTCTTCCTAGTCAACTGCCTGTAGGTTGAGGCATGAATGGGCTCTGCGCTTGGCGATGTTCCGCTGCTATTGATGATGTAGCCGTAATGGCACCTACGTAAGTCTTGAAATTCATTATGTATCGGATGTTGTAATGGTACCTGTCGGTTATGTTCTATGGCTCACTGATGATG
This sequence comes from Avena eriantha, assembly GCA_910589775.1. NCBI lineage: Eukaryota > Viridiplantae > Streptophyta > Magnoliopsida > Poales > Poaceae > Avena > Avena eriantha. The sequence continues at coordinate 129,729,487 of OU342740.1, forward strand.
GGAACATGGAAATATGCATAACAGGGATTTCCGGACGAATAATCTGGGGAGCCCACAGTAATTGCATGTGTGTTATTGTCACAAACCACATAGGGATCAACCAATGTCATTGCATGTGTGTTCTTTCCAGAAACCACATATGGATCAACCAATGTCATTGCATGTGTGTTCTTTTCACAAACGACAAATGGACCCACTAGAGTCATTGCATGTGTGTTCTTATACTAAAACCAGCACTAGAGTCATTGCATGTGTGTTCTTTTAACAACCTACAAATGGATCAACCAGTGTCATTGCATGTGTGTTCTTGTCATGAACCACATATAGATCAACCAGTGTTCATTGAATGTGTGTTCTTTCCAGTAACCAAATATGTATCCACTAGAGTCATTGCATCTGTGTTCTTTTCACAAACCACACATGGATCAACCGATGTCATTTCATGTGTGTTCTTTCTACAAACCACATATCGATCCACCAATGTCATTGCATGTGTGTTATTTTCCACAAACCAAATGGATCAACTAATGGCATTGCATGTGTGTTCCTGTCATGCACCACATATGTATCCACTAGTGTTCACTGCATGTGTGTTCTTTCCCCAAACCACATATGTATCCACTAGAGTAATTGCATGTGTGTTATTTTCACAAACCACTTATGGATCCACCACTGTCATTGCATGTGTGTTATTTTCCACAAACCACATGCATCAACCAATGGCATTGCATGTGTGTTCTTTTCACAAACCACACATGGATCAACCAAGGGCATTGCATGTGTGTTGTTTTCACAAACCACACATGGATCCACCAAACTCATTTCATGTGTGTTCTTTTCACAAACCACACATGGATTAACCAATGGCATTGCATGTGTCTTCTTTTTACAACCCACAAATGGATCAACCGGTGTCATTGCATATGTGTTCTTTCCACAAACCACATATGGATCAACCAATGGCATTGCATGTGTGTTCTTTTCACAAACCACATATGGATCAACCAATGTCATTGCGTGTGTGTTCTTTCCACAAACCACATATGGATCCACTAGAGTCATTGCATGTGTGTTCTTTTCACAAACCACATATGGACCCACTAGAGTCATTGCATGTGTGTTCTTACAATAAAACCATAACTAGTGTCATTGCATATGTCTTCTTTTCACAAACCACACATGGATCCAGCAGAGTCATTGCATGTGTGTTCTTTCCACAAACCACACATGGATCCACTAGAGTGGTTGCATGTGTGTTATTTTCACAAACAACATATGCATCAACAAATGTCATTGCATGTGTGTTCTTTTCACAAACCATATATGGATCCACCAATGTCATTCCATGTGTGTTCTTTCCATCAACCACATATGGATCCACCAATATTATTGCATGTGTATTCTTTCCACAAACCACATATGGATCCACCAGAGTCATTGCATGTCTGTCCTTTTCCACAAACCACATATGTATCCACTAGAGTAATTGCATGCGTGTTATTGTCACAAACCACATATGTATCCACTAGAGTAATTGCATGTGTGTTATTTTCACAAACCACATATGGATCAACCAATATCATTGTGTGTGTGTTCTTTCCACTAACCACACATGGATCCACTAGTCATTGCATGTGTGTTCTTTTCACAAACCACATATGGACCCACTAGAGTCATTGCATGTGTGTTCTTATACTAAAACCAGCACTAGAGTCATTGCATGTGTGTTCTTTTCACAAACCACAAATGGATCCACCAGAGTCATTGCATGTGTGTTCTTTCCACAAACCACACATGGATCCACCAGAGTAATTGCATGTGTGTTATTGTCACAAAACACATATGGATCAACCAATGTCATTGCATGTGTGTTCTTTCCACAAACCACATATGGATCCACTAGAGTCATTGCAGGTGTGTTCTTTTCACAAACCACATATGGACCCACTAGAGTCATTGCATGTGTGTTCTTATACTAAAACCAGCACTAGTCATTGCATGTGTGTTCTTTTCACAAACCACACATGGATCCACCAGAGTCCTTGCATGTGTGTTCTTTCCACAAACCACACATGGATCCACCCGAGTGATTGCATGTGTGTTCTTTCCATGAACCACATATGGATCAACACATGGCATTGTATGTGTGTTCTTTTCACATACCATATATGGATCCACCAATGTCATTGCATGTGTGCTCTTTCCATGAAACACATATGGATTCACCAATGTCATTGCATGTGTATTATTTCCACTAAAAACACATGGATCCACTAGAGTCATTGGATGTGTGTTCTTTCCACAAACCACATATGGATCCACCAGAGTAATTGCATATGTGTTCTTTTCCACAAACCACATATGGATCCACTAGAGTAATTTCATGTGTGATATTGTCACAAACCACATATGGATCAACCAACGTCATTGCATGTGTATTCTTTCCACAAACCACATATGGATCAACCAATGTCATTGCATGTGTATTCTTATCACAAACCACATATGGATCAACCAGTGTCATTGCATGTGTGTTGTTTCCACACACCACATATGGATCAACCAATGGCATTGCATGTATGTTATTGTTACAAACCACATATGGATCAACCAATGTCATTGTGTGTGTGTTCTTTCCACAAAACACACATGGATCCACTAGATTCATTGCATGTGTGTTCTTTTCACAAACCACATATGGACCCACTAGAGTCATTGCATGTGTGTTCTTATACTAAAACCAGCACTAGAGTCATTGCATGTGTGTTGTTTTCACAAACCACACATGGATCCACCAGAGTCATTTCATGTGTGTTCTTTCCACAAATCACACATGGACCCACTAGAGTGATTGCATGTGTGTTCTTTTCATAAACCACATACGGATCAACCAATGTCATAGCATGTGTATTCTTTTCACAAACCATATATGGATCCACCAATGTCATTGCATGTGTGTTCTAACCACATATGGATCCACCAATGTAATTGCATGTGAGTTCTTTAGACTAACCACACATGGATCCACTAGAGTCATTGCATGTGTGTTCTTTCCACAAACCACATATGGATCAACCACAGTCAATGCATGTCTGTTCTTTTCCACAAACCACATATGTATCCACTAGAGTAATTGCATGTGTGTTATTGTCACAAACCACATATGTATCCACTAGAGTAATTGCATGTGTGTTATTGTCCCAAACCACATATGGATCAACCAATGTCATTGCGTGTGTGTTCTTTACACTAACCACACATGGATCCACTAGAGTCATTCCATGTGTGTTATTTTCACAAACCCCATATGCAGCCACTAAAGTCATTGCATGTGTGTTCTTATACTAAA